>JAPQNM010000028.1:1160557-1170557 GCA_029783475.1 Metacarcinus magister | reverse complement strand
CTCTCTCTCTCTATCTCTCTATCCTTCCTCTTCCCCTCTCTCTCTTCCTGCCCTTCTATCCCTCCTCTCCTTTTCCCATGTCTCTCCTCACCTCTTCCTCCTCCCCTCCCTCCCTCTCTCCTCTTACCCTCACCCTCCCCCCCTCCTCTCCTCTTCCCTCAACCACCCCCCCTCCCCCCCTCCCCCCCCTCGGCGCCACAGAGGGCACAAATCCCCATCTACACTGTAAAGAGAAAGATTTCTTTGACCTAAACTTCTTTGGTGGAAAAGACTATTTTTTTTTTGGGTTCTCCTCGCGTCTCTCAGTAGCGTGTGTGTTTTTTTTTGTGTTGTGGTGTTGGTGGAGATTAACTTTGAGAGAGAGAGAGAGAGAGAGAGAGAGAGAGAGAGAGAGAGAGAGAGAGAGAGAGAGAGAGAGAGAGAGAGAGAGAGATTAAAGTTCAAGCCCAGCAGGTAACAAACGATTTAATTTTAAAGCTTAATGAAATCTGTAAATAATAAGACGAAGGGAGAGAGAGAGAGAGAGAGAGAGAGAGAGAGAGAGAGAGAGAGAGAGAGAGAGAGAGAGAGAGAGAGAGAGAGAGAGAGAGAGAGAGAGATGCCGGTATAAAAATAGTAACTCACTACAAGGTCTTCACATCTTGAGAGCGTACACACACACACACACACACACACACACACACACACACACACACACACACACACACACACACACACACAATTAAAAAGTTCACTATTATTTAGCTGAGTAACTGGTGTGTGTGTGTGTGTGTGTGTGTGTGTGTGTGTGTGTGTGCGCGTGTGTGTGTGTGTGTGTGTGTGTGTGTGTGTGTGTGTGTGTGTGTGTGTGTGTGTGTGTGTGTGTGTGAAGCGTCATCTGGTACAGTTAAATAGAGGAAGAAGAAGAGGAAGAAAAATAGATTATGTGTTAATCAAGAGAGAGAATATCTGAGGAGGAGGAGGAGGAGGAGGAGGAGGAGGAGGAGGAGGAGATAAAATTAAATAAGGGTAGCGGAGGGAAGAAAGCGCCTGACACACACACCGAGAGAGAGAGAGAGAGAGAGAGAGAGAGAGAGAGAGAGAGAGAGAGAGAGAGAGAGAGAGAGAGAGAGAGAGAGAGAGAGAGAGAGAGAGAGAGAGAGAGAGAGATTTATAAGAAGGTATTAAAAAGACTTTGTTCTGAAAATATTACCTTCATACATTTTAAATAAGATTAGTACAATTTTCATTTCCTAAAAACAAAACAAAACATATTATTTCCTTATTGTATATTTTCTTTAGGCATTCTGATCCTTTTAACTCCTTTCAACACGTGGAAATGTAAACAAACAAAAGAGTATTGAGATGCGTACCCTGATAGATTGATTGACTGATAGATTGATAGACTGATAGATTGATAGATTGATAGACTGATAGACTGATAGATTGATAGATTGATAGACTGATAGACTGATAGACTGATAAATTGATAGACTGACTCACTGAATATAGAGAGAATTAGTTGTATACATTGTGGTGAGGTTGTCAGTTCTAACAATTCCTTACATCAACTTTCTACACTGTGACTGACTACGAATTAAACCTAACTTTCAACAATTCATGCGACGCTGTTTGTTCCTTTGGAGTTGATGTTGAAGGTTAGAGAAAAGAGTGCAGCGTGTCTTATTTACTCACTCACTCACTCACTCACTCACTCACTCGCTCGCTCGCTGGCTCGCTCAATTGGTTAGGTACATGTGTGTTTGTTTTTTAGTGAGGAAAACTTTTACATTACTCCAGCAGCGAGTTAAAAAAAGAAGAGTTTATATTCAAGTTGTGCCTTTAGTCTTTCCTCTCAGATTATATTATGTTAAATGAATTGTATAATGCTGGTTAGTCATCATTCAATTGTGTGTTTTAAAAGTTAATTCTATGTCAATGATTTTTATTAAACCATTATTATTTTTTCTTTATATCACTTAACACAACTTCAAATCGTATCGAATAAAAATATAACCTTTGAAAACAGATATATGTGTTGGCGCTGTGTGTGTGTGTGTGTGTGTGTGTGCTTCATCAATAGGCTGCATGCATAGGCTTAACGCATCAATGGTGTGTGTGTGTGTGTGTGTGTGTGTGTGTGTGTGGTGTGTGGTGTGTGTTAAGCCCTTGTCGCTGGCTGGTTTGTTTTGGTTATAAACATTGTTAGTCGAGTCATCCTGTTATTATTATTGTTACTACTATTACTATTACTATTACTATTACTATTACTATTACTATTACTATTACTTCACACATTAGATACTTTGAAAATAATGATCAAGTATTAACACCTACTTCTCTTCCTCCTCCTCCTCCTCCTCCTCCTCTTTATCCTCATCTTCCTCATCATTCAATGTTTACTTCCTTGTTTTCTGTTCGTTATCACACTTTCCTCTTTATCTCCTTCATTCCGTCTCCCTTTCATTCTCTCTATCCCCTGTGTCCTCCTCTCTTTCTCTCTCCTTCCTCCTTTGTTTCGTACTGGTTTTATCACTTATTTCCCTTCCTCCCTCTTCGCTTTTATGGTGTCATCTTTCCCTCCTTCCTTTCCTCCCTTTGTTCATACATACATACATACATACATACATACATACACGTACATGAATGACAATGTATATGAAATGAATACTTTTTTCTTTCTCTGTCCTTCCTACTCTCTCTCTCTCTCTCTCTCTCTCTCTCTCTCTCTCTCTCTCTCTCTCTCTCTCTCTCTCTCTCTCTCTCTCTCTCTCTCTCTCTCTGTAATCATGGATCGAGGAACCAATATACCTTACCCAGACTTGCACCTGACGTGTTGTGGGGAAGGGAAGGGAAGGGAAGGGGAAGGGGAAGGGGAAGGGGAAGGGGAAGGGAAGGGGAAGGGAAAGGGGAGGGAAAGGGGAGGGAAAGGAAGACTACTACTACTACTACTACTACTACTACTGTAACTCTCCTCCTCCTCCTCCTCCTCCTCCTCCTCTTCACGATATTTTCAAGGTTTTTGTTAGATAAGCCAAGGTAAAACAAGGTTCAATCTTATAGTGATCACAAAACTACTTATATCTTCGTGTTCAGCATGCCCGTGAACACCTTTCAACGAAGTTTCATGAGATTCGGAGGTGTTGAAATTTTCACGAAATTTCCAAGGGTACACCCTTACTTTTTTTTCAAGAAATAATTATTTTTAAATAACTCGAAAATTATGAGGTCTACGTAAAAGACTTATAGATTAGTAAAGATAGAGCAGGAGACGCCCGTTCTTTTGGGCTATAGGGCAATGCAATTGGAAATTTAAAAAATTGGGAAAATGACATTTATGTTTTTTATAAAAAGTTTTATTAACTCTTATTTTTCTTTAAAACGATGACAGCTATTGGAAAACAGATGGCACCATCAGAAAGAGTTTATCAAGCTCAATAAATGTATATATATGCATTTTTACCGTAGAAGTAATACTTTCGTAGTAAAATGGCAAAAACCAGTTCTACCAAAATTTTGATTGAAATTTTCTGGCCACAAAATCGAAAATCTATTTCCATGACGGAAGCGTGTACTTATTATGTGTATCAAGTAGATATTACAGTAGTAGAATGTAACCACACGGACAGCCTCGTTAGGGCCAGTACGACTGTCGCTGTCTGTTCTTCCTTTGTACTACTACTACTCCTCCTCCTACTCCTTGCCAGGAAGTAGTGGTATAGCAGTAGTGGTAGTGACTAGTGATAGTTTGATCTTGGTTGGCCTTCCTTTCCCTGCCAGCCATGGCTGGTGGGAGAAGCCTTCACCCTTACTATCCTGTATCCTTCACTCTAAATTAGATAGTGTAGTCTCACAAACAGCCTCGTAAGGGCCAGCAGGCCTGTTGCTGTTTGTTCTTCCTATGTGTTCCTATGTGTTCCTCCTCCTCCTCTTCTTCCTCCTCCTCCTATCACCACCACCACCTGTTCCATACCTGTCCTAATCTCTCCCTTAATTACATTCGTCCAATTAAGGAGTTGCCTCGTTCATAATCGCAAGTTATTACTCTCATTACTGCAAACTGTGGACTCCCTTGATTACTGGGCGGAGGTAAGCACCGTTCACCTGCTTCACCTATATACCTTCTGATAGCAATAAATATTAATGACAAAAATAATTAATAATGATAAAAATAATTAATAATGATAAAAATAATTAATAATGATAAAAATAAATATTAATGATAAAAATAAATATTAATGATAAAAATAAATATTAATGATAAAAATTAATATTAATGATAAAAATAATTAATAATGATAAAAATAATTAATAATGATAAAAATAAATATTAATGATATAAATAAATATTAATGATAAAAATAAATAATAATGATAAAAATAAATATTAATGATAAAAATAAATATTAATGATAAAAATAAATATTAATGATAAAAATAAATATTAATGATAAAAATAAATATTAATGATAAAATAATATTAATGATAAAATATTAAAATGATAAAAATAATATTAATGATATAAATAAATATTAATGATAAAAATAAATATTAATGATAAAAATAAATATTAATGATAAAAATAAATATTATGATAAAATAATATAATGATAAAAATAAATATTAATGATATAAATAAATATTAATGATAAAAATAAATATAATGATAAAATAATATTATGATAAAATAAATAATGATATATAATGATAAAAATAAATATGATATAAATAAATAATGATAAAAATAATAATAATGATAAAAATAAATTATGAAAAAAAATATTAATGATAAAAATAAATATTAATGATGAAAATAAATATTAATGATAAAAATAAATATTAATGATATAAATAAATATTAATGATAAAAATAAATAATAAAGATAAAAATAAATAATGATAAAAATAAATAATAATGATAAAAAGAAATAATAATGATATAAATAAATATTAATGATAAAAATAAATATTAATGATATAAATAAATATTAATGATAAAAATAAATAATAAAGATAAAAATAAATAATGATAAAAATAAATAATGATAAAAATAAATAATAATGATAAAAAGAAATAATAATGATATAAATAAATATTAATGATAAAAATAAATATTAATGATAAAAATAAATAATGATGATAAAAATAAATATTAATGATAAAAATAAATATTAATGATAAAAATAGATATTAATGATAAAAATAAATATTAATGATAAAAATAAATATTAATGATAAAAATAAATATTAATGATAAAAATAAATATTAATGATAAAAATAAATAATAATGATAAAAATAAATAATAATGATAAAAATAAATATTAACGATAAAAATAAATATTAATGATAAAAATAAATATTAATGATATAAATAAATATTAATGATAAAAATAAATATTAATGATAAAAATAAATAATAAAGATAAAAATAAATAATGATAAAAATAAATAATGATAAAAATAAATAATAATGATAAAAAGAAATAATAATGATATAAATAAATATTAATGATAAAAATAAATATTAATGATAAAAATAAATAATGATGATAAAAATAAATATTAATGATAAAAATAAATATTAATGATAAAAATAGATATTAATGATAAAAATAAATATTAATGATAAAAATAAATATTAATGATAAAAATAAATATTAATGATAAAAATAAATATTAATGATAAAAATAAATAATAATGATAAAAATAAATATTAATGATAAAAATAAATATTAATGATAAAAATAAATATTAATGATAAAAATAAATATTAATGATAAAAATAAATATTAATGATAAAAAGAAATAATAATGATAAAAGAAATAATATGATATAATAATATTAATGATAAAATAAATATTAATGATAAAAATAAATAATGATGATAAAAATAAATATTAATGATAAAAATAAATATTAATGATAAAAATAGATATTAATGATAAAAATAAATATTAATGATAAAAATAAATATTAATGATAAAAATAAATATTAATGATAAAAATAAATATTAATGATAAAAATAAATATTAATGATAAAAATAAATATTAATGATAAAAATAAATATTCATGATAAAAATAAATATTAATGATAAAAATAAATAATAATGATCAAAATAAATAATAATGATCAAAATAAATATTAATGATAAAAATAAATATTGATGATAAAAATAAATATTAATGATAAAAATAAATATTAATGATATAAATAAATATTAATGATAAAAATAAATAATGATAAAAATAAATAATGATAAAAATAAATAATAATGATAAAAATAAATATTAATGATAAAAATAAATAATGATGATAAAAATAAATATTAATGATAAAAATAAATATTAATGATAAAAATAAATATTAATGATATAAATAAACATTAATGATAAAAATAAATAATAAAGATAAAAATAAATAATGATAAAAATAAATAATGATAAAAATAAATAATGATAAAAATAAATAATAATGATAAAAAGAAATAATAATGATATAAATAAATATTAATGATAAAAATAAATATTAATGATAAAAATAAATAATGATAAAAATAAATATTAATGATAGAAATAAATATTAATGATAAAAATAAATATTAATGATACAAATAAATATTAATGATACAAATAAATATTAATGATAAAAATAAATATTAATGATAAAAATAAGTAATAATGATAAAAATAAATATTAATGATAAAAATAAATATTAATGATAAAAATAAATATTAATTTTAAAAATAAATATTAATGATAAAAATAAATATTAATGATAAAAATAAATATTAATGATAAAAATAAATATTAATGATAAAAATAAATATTAATGATAAAAAATAAATATTAATGATAAAAATAAATAATAATGATAAAAATAAATATTAATGATAAAAATAAATATTAATGATAAAAATAAATATTAATGATAAAAATAAATATTAATGATAAAAATAAATATTAATGATAAAAATAAATATTAATGATAAAAATAAATATTAATGATAAAAATAAATATTAATGATAAAAATAAATAATAATGATAAAAATAAATATTAATGAAGGTGTTATTGTTGTTGTTGTTGTTGTTTGTTGTTGTTGTTGTTGTTGTTGTTAATTATCTTTACATTTATACCTGGTTAGTGTTATTTTTATTTTTTATTCATATTTTTAATTTTATTTTGTTATCGTGTTGATGTGGGTGGAATATTTTTTTTTTGTGTTTTTTTTTGTTTTTGGTTGGTTGCGTTGGTTGGGTTGGGGGATTAGTGTGTGTGTGTGTGTGTGTGTGTGTGGGTGTGTGGTACGTGTGTGTGTGTGTGTGTGTGGTGTGTGTGTGGTGTGTGTGTGTGTGTGTGTGTGTGTGTGTGTGTGTGTGTGTGTGTGTGTGTGTGTGTGTGTGTGTGTGTGTGCTTGGGTCAGTAATTGGACACGCTATATTTTTTCATCTTCATCCCTTTATTTATTTTTTTTCTACATTTTTCTCTTAGCTTGAAAATGTTTCGCCCCCGTGAGTTTGTGTGTGTGTGTGTGTACGTGTGTGTGTGTGTGTGTGTGTGTGTGTGTGTGTGTGACTGACGTGGTGAGTGTGTTTATGTGTCCGTGTTATCAGTGGAAGGAAGGGAAGGGAAGGGAAGGGAAGGGAAAGGAAGGGAAGGGAAATGGAAGGCAAGGTAAGGGAAAGGAAGGGAAAGGGAGCCAGGTAAGGGAAGGCAGACAAAGATGTGTTATATTAAGGTAGATTTCATTAGAGTAGCAAAGGTAGGGATGGTTAGGGTAAGAATGCTATGTAAGGGAGGATAAGTAAGGGTGAATTATGCCATGAAAGGTCACAGGGGACAAGTATTCTTAGGTCAGGTCAGGTCAAGTAAGTTTAGGTCCGGTTAGGTAAGTTTAGGTCTGGTTAGGTAAGTTTAGGTCTGGTTAGGTAAGTTTAGGTCTGGTTAGGTAAGGTTAGGTCTGGTTAGGTAAGGTTAGGTAAGTTTAGGTCTGGTTAGGTAAGGTCAGGTAAGGTAAAAATAAAAATAACTTCACTCAAAAATGTAGTTACCTTTTATCCCTTCCCTTTACCTGCATTTTACCCTTCACAAGCCGTTAAATTATGGAACAAGTGATTATTTTTTTACTGTTCTTTGTGTTATAAATCTCCTCTCAAGGCCGGAATGTGAGTGGGATTGCGTGTTCAGGTGAGGCCAGGTGTTATTAGTGTGTCAGGTGTACAGATATAACCTTGCAGAGTGATGGGGCGAGGGTAATGGTGCAAGGTGGGTTGTGTGTGTTCATTATGGTGTTAAGAATGATAGTAGTGATGGTGGTAGTAGTGGTAGTAATAATAGTGGTAGTAATAGTAGTCATAGTAGTAATAGTAGTGATAGTAATAATGATAATGATTTTTTTTCTTGCTCAGAGGTATAAATAAGTGCATATAAATAAAGAAAATAAATGATATAAATAGTAGTAAGGTGTTAAAATTACATTAGATAAAATATAAACAATGTAATGGTAATGATGATGAATGTTGTGTTAGGAATGATATTATAAATGTTAGGAATGGTGTTATAAATGTTAGGAATAGTTAGGAATAATGTTAAGACTTATTAGGATAGTAAATAATATTGTGTTAGGAATGATGTTAGGAATTTTATTAGGAATGTTCTTTGTGTTTCTCTCTGACTTTTCTTACCTCCTCCTCCTCCTCCTCCTCCTCCTCCTCCTCCTCCTCCTCCTCCTCCTCTTCTTTTTTCAGTGCTATCCTTTTAACTATATAACCTTTTCTCTCTCCTATTTTTTCCAGAGGTGCGGAAGAAGAAGAAGAGGAGGAGGAGGAAGAGGAAGTGAAAGAGGAGGAGGAGGAGGAAACACAAATAAATGTGATAAAGGAGTAAATAAAAACAAATAAAAAACAATAAGTGAAAGAAAATAGATAATAATAATAATAATAATAATGATAATGATAATAATATATAAAAGAATGAGAATAAGACGTGTATGAACAAAAGAAAGAAAGAAAGAAAACGGAATAATAATAATAACAATAATAAAAGGACAACTATAGTAATTGAACTAGAGGAACGAAATAAATAAAAAATAGAAAAAAAAACCCAACAGGAATAAAACCATACGAACGAACACAAAACCGAAAAAAAGTGAAAAATAACAACTATCAATACTAAATAAAAAAAAAGAAAAACAAAAAATAAAAAGATAGATAGATAAAGAACAAATAGAGAACGACTCCTGGACTTCACTCAAGCCTACAGTTCTGTGGCGCAAGGTATTGAAAACCGATACAGCTAGAGAGACCAAGAGAGAACGCGGAGCAGTGAGTGAAAACAATTGACACTCAGAACACTCTCTCTCTCTCTCTCTCTCTCTCTCTCTCTCTCTCTCTCTCTCTCTCTCTCTCTCTCTCTCTCTCTCTCTCTCTCTCTCTCTCTCCGCATTATTCCGCCTCCATCGCTGTTTTCCGTCAAATCTTCACTTCAAAATATAAGGTTAGTTGGGTTATATATGTTTATTTATTTATTTATATATTTATTATGTATTTTAAGAAAGTTAGGTTTTATTTGTATTCTTATTTTTTTTTCTCTCTCTCTCTCTCTCTCTCTCTCTCTCTCTCTCTCTCTCTCTCTCTCTCTATCTCTCTCTACCTGTTTATCTATCATCCTCTCAGATTTTAGCAAGAGGTTATATACATGTATTTTCTTTCTCTCTCTCATGCTCTCATAATGTCTTTCGTAATCTCTTCTTCGTTGCTAAAAAGTCATCCAGAGTGAACCTTGAGTAGTGTTAAGAGTGTATGACTTTTAAACCACTCGTCAGTTGGCTTAAAATAGGCACACAAGACTGGGATACGAACGTGGGTCTCAATCAATAGAGTGTGTGTCTCCTCAGCCACCCACGCATCTATACTCTCTCTGGAATCAGTATAGTGTATTCCAGACTGTCATGTGTGTGTGTGTGTGTGTGTGTGTGTGTGTGTGTGTGTGTGTTATTTTGCAGTCTTCCTACT
>JAPQNM010000028.1:1121981-1136981 GCA_029783475.1 Metacarcinus magister | reverse complement strand
TGAGTAAGTTTTGTTGAAATTATTTGAATCACGATTATTCAAGATTATTCAAGTGAAGATTTTCCTAGTTAAGATTATTCAAAATTATTCAATGTAAAGATATTTATATATTATTCAAGTGTAGATAGTTCAAGTTGATACTATTAAGGTCAACATTATTCAAGTTACGAGTATTGTTAAAATATCAAGTTAAGAAGTTTCAAATTACGATTATTTGATATTTTTCAGGATAAGAATCTTGAAGTTATTATTATTTTAGATTTTTCACAAAGTTAGTTTTATTTAAATTACGATTATTTTGCATTTTTCAAGTTAAAATATTTGAAGTTACGAATTGAATAGATTTTTAAAGGCACGATTATTTTAAATCTTCCAAGTAAAGATTATTTAAGTTGAAATTACGATTATTTAAACAATTTCAAGTTAAAAATATTCAAGTTACAATCATTCAAGTCCATTTCCTTCCTTCCTTCATACCCAACCTTATGCAACACCAACATAAACACACTCTTGCCTAAACCTTTCACACACACACACACACACACACACACACACACACACACACACACACACACACACACTATCTTGTCATCCTTGAGCAAAATTCCTCCATAACTTCATAGCAAAATTTCATCACAGGTTCAATCTGGAATACGCTTATATCTTGACCTCACCCCCGCCCCCCCTCCCCTTCATAACCTTAATTTGATAGGCCTCCATTGTCTTGCCTCACAACCATTACTAACCTTGCTTCACTCCGCGCTGCTTCATTCACAGAAGTATCGACACAACCCTTGCTTCATAATACTGTTTCGGAACACTGACTCAAACACGCCCCCGCCTGACCCCTTGTTTCAGGTCACTGATTCGAAACCTTCACTGACTGATTGACTGATTGATTGATTGAGAGAGTGCGTGACTGACTGACTGACTAACTGACTGACTGACTGACTGACTGCCTATTACCCTCCTTTAGTGTTTCAAAAGGTTCAGTTTCACTCGAACATAAGGTGTTTCGAACTTTTATTGTTGGGGATTGGTACATAGGTTAACTTTTTATATAGTTTTTCATATTTCTCTCTCTCTCTCTCTCTCTCTCTCTCTCTCTCTCTCTCTCTCTCTCTCTCTCTCTCTCTCTCTCTCTCTCTCTCTCTCTCTCTCTCTCTCTCTCTCTCTCTCTCTCTCTCTCTCTCTCTCTCTCTCTCTTTTTTTTTACATTATATATCTTTTTTTTCCCCTTATCATATTGCAGGTACCTGTCTTGAGAAATTCCTCTTTACTTTCTTTTTATCTTTTTTTCCATATTTCTTGACTTTACTCTAAATCAGTTGTTAGTTTATCTATTCCTCCTTCTAATATACCTTCCATTTCTTTATTATTCTTGTTATTATTACTCTTGTTCTTCTCCTTCATCTCCTTCTCTCTCTCCTCCTTCTTCATCTCCTCCTGCATCTCCTCCTCCACTTTACACATACCAACACCCCCAACACACCTTCTTCCTCCACCCACGCAAGCCAGCAGCACCTCTTCCCTCCTCCTTCACCCTCCCTGCCCCGCCCTGCCCTAGCGTGTCTCCCTGACCCAGTGCCGGGAGCTCAATAGCACATGCAAGAATTAGCTACCACACAGAAGAGCCTTGCTAATGATTATCACTCTGAGGGAATAGATCGAGTTTTTCTACAAGAGTGAGGAAACGAAATGAGAGAGAGAGAGAGAGAGAGAGAGAGAGAGAGAGAGAGAGAGAGAGAGAGAGAGAGAGAGAGAGAGAGAGAGAGAGAGAGAGAGAGAGAGAGTGAGAGAGAGCATTGTATTTTCACGTCCTCTTTACGAAAATGTCAATATAGAAACGTTTTTTTTCATCTTATCTTCACTCATTATCTTCAGTTATTTCCTTCTTTTGTGTTTTTTTCTCGTATTTTATCTTATTTCCTTCATATCACGTTTTGAAAATAGATAATAAATAAATAATAATAATGATAATAATGATAATAGAAAAAAAAACTGAACAAAGCATTAGAACAAGACAATTAATAATATTTTCCTAGTTACCAACCACTCCAACATTTTCTTTTACATTTATAAACTTATCATTAGTACTATTTCTTTTTATTTTTATAGATATAATATAATACCCCGATAAACCCTGACCCTCTTGGCGCCAACACAATCTCAACGTCGCCAAAAAAGTAAAAGTTTCCCCTTAAACCTGACAACAAAACAACAATACAACACAGCCCAAACATTTCACACACATCTACACCACAAGAAAGTTTTATATTACCATCACACTTTCTTTCCTTCCATTATAACATGCTTTTAATGATTCTTTTGTGTGTGTAGCAGCGTTAGTGAAACAAAATAGAAAGTGTCTAGAGGCTAATGACGAAAACGTTACCTCTGCTCCGGAAGTTTGCAAGAGAAAATGGATAATGAAACCGGTAACTGATGTGGATTTGTAGCACCCTCTCTCTGCCTTCCTGCCTCTTTCCCTCCTTTCCTCCCTCTCTCTCTCTACCTCCTTACCTTCCTGCTACCCTGCCTCCCTGCCTCCCTGCCTCCCTTCCTCCCTGCCTTCCTCCTTGCATCTTTCCTTCCCTCCCTCCCTGCCTCCCTGCCTGCCCTATCCACTCAGCTTGTGACCTCTTGCGTGTACAATTTCAATTTACTAGCTTCCTCGACACACACACACACACACACACACACACACACACACACATACACACACACACACACACACACACACACGACGAGAGAGAGAGAGAGAGAGAGAGAGAGAGAGAGAGAGAGAGAGAGAGAGAGAGAGAGAGAGAGAGAACAAGGTCAATGGTACTACTATCTTATATAGGGGTTTCAACACTCCTTCATTGACCTCTACTTAATGAGCTACAGGTGTTCAGGGGTCAAGGTACCTCCACACACACACACACACACACACACACACACACACACCTTCATGTAGTTTCTCTTCTCGTTATGTTATTTAAATTCTCTCTTTCAAGTACTAAATTTTCTTTCATTTCCTTTGCTATTTCTTACTTTCTTCCTCGTACATATAATTATTTTTTTTCTCTTCCTTTCACATATATTCTATTTTCCTAAACAAATCAACCCCGTTTTCTTTCTCTCTTCACCGCTAACCATAACAATTCCAACATCAACATCAACAATAACAGTAACAATAACACAACCATTTCCGTTACTCTTCCTCACTGAAAATAATAATAATAATAATAAAACATAATGAAAATAATACTATATACTTTCCATCACGTTCTGTCACTTTCCCATCACCTCGTCACCTTTAATCACCTTCCTCACCTGCAATGTGTTATCAGCTCACTCTTATCTTCCTGCCTCGATTTTTTTTTATCGTGTAAGTGTGTGTGTGTGTGGTGTGTGTGTGTGTGTGTGTGTGTGTGTGTGTGTGTGTGTGTGTCGCTTTCCTTCCTGAGAGAGAGAAAACGAGGTGCGGGGCGTCATTAGGGGTCAGAGAGAGAGAGAGAGAGAGAGAGAGAGAGAGAGAGAGAGAGAGAGAGAGAGAGAGAGAGAGAGAGAGAGAGAGAATTGCAGCTACTTATTTTACTACTACTACTACTACTACTACCATCTATCTATCTATCTATCTTTCTATCTATTTTTATCAAACATTTTTCTTATTTTCATCAGTGTTTTAAACCATCAATTGTAAGGAAAAAACTTACTCTATATATTATTTTAACAATACATAATAAAATCCAATATTCTACACACACACACACACACACACACACACACACACACACACACACACACACACACACACACACAGACCCACATAATTTTTTTGAGAGCACCATTGCCTCGGAAACCTTTCATAGACGATTGACTCTTCACTTAACTCAACCAAACCTAAATCACAAAGGGATTCAATTGCTTATAAACCCCTTGATTCGTAAACAGAAGAGCATCGGGATTGCGCCACTGAAACCACACATTTAACCTTTTACCTCTCTCTCTCTTTCACTCTTTCTCTCTCTCCTTTCAACTCACACAAAAAAAAGAGAAGAAAATAAGATATACGACCAACAAAACTATATAAGATCCAATCGTATAAAATCATGCGCCATTCTCGTCACTCTGGATTCACGACCCTATACTTTACATCAAATTCTCTCTGTGTATCTGTGTATGTGTGTGTGTGCGTGCGATCGTCTTTTGTTCACTCGTTCCTATCATGGCATCGAAAGTTTACACACACACACACACACACACACACACACACACACATTTCTCCCTTCTTCTACCATTCGAAGCACAATTCCTGATAGATATATAAAGTATTTCCTAATCTTTCGTATACTTTATGGAGACTGACACGTATAATTTGATCCTATTCACCTCCATTACAGCGGCGATCACTGTTAATTCACCTGACGTTCATCTGTGTTTATGTGGCTCAGTATTGCAGGTGATTGCAGTGTAGGTGAGAAGGCGATTTCAACCTTTAGTGTGTGGTGTAGATGAGGCCGCCGTTAAGTTAGGTATACACGTGTAGATTAATTAATATAGCTGACGAGAGAGACGAGAGAGAGAGAGAGAGAGAGAGAGAGAGAGAGAGAGAGAGAGAGAGAGAGAGAGAGAGAGAGAGAGAGAGAGAGAGAGAGGGGTAGCATGTAATACCTAAAGTGAAATCAGGTAAAAACACTCTTAACCCGTAAATATGATACTCACACACACACACACACACACACACACACACACACACACACACACACACACACACACACACACACACACACACACAGAGAGAGAGACACAGACACACACACTTATTCATACACACACACACATTCATGCATATCCATCCATACATACATATATATGCATACATACATAAATTGACTCACACACACACACACCACACACACACACACACACACACACACACACACACACACACACACACACACAGAACCGGACAGACAGGTAAGTGGTTCAAACAGTGACATGACGTAATCCTTCCCCTCCTCCTCCTCCTCCTCCTCCTCCTCCTCCTGCCCTCTCTCCCTCCAATAATGTAGGGAATTAGAGTATGGGCAGGATGTGGCTACTGAAGGGGAGGAGGAGGAGGAGGAGGAGGAGGAGGGGAGGAAAGCAGAGAGAGAAAATTTGATGGAGATACGGAGGAAGGAACATGAAAGAAGGGAAGAGAAGGAAGGGAAGGAGAGGAAGGAAGGGAAGGAAGGGAAGAGGAGGGAAGGGAAGAGGAGAGAAGGGAAAATAGATAAAGAAAATTAGAGGAAAGTAGGGGGGGGGTGGAGGGAAGGGGGGGTGAGGGGGTGGAATGTGTGTTTGTGGGCGGGGGGGAGGGGGGGGAGGGGGCGTGTTTTCTTAACCATTAAAATAATCACAGTAATTCAAGTTCTACAAAACACACGTACGTACACACACAAACACATACATACATACATACATACGTACACACACGCACACACACCCCTACATACATACATACACAACTTTCTAAGACGTGAGTTTACTAACCTATTTCACTCCTCTACCCCTTACCTCCCCCTACCCCCCCTTACCTCCCCCTACCTTCCCCTACCTCCCCCCTACCTCACTCTTGCCGCCCCTACACCCCCCTTACCTCCCACTGCATTCTTCTTCCCCCTTCCTACTCCTTACCTCCCCCCTACCTACCCTTATCTCCCTCCTACCTCCCCTACCTTCCCTTACCTTACCGTACCATCCTTTACCTTACCTTACGTAGGATCCTTCACCTAACATCCTATTCACTGCCAGTCCTGCCTCATCCTTCAATAGGCCTAGGGGAAAAATGTATAAATGTTTTGATAGGCTTAGGTAGGTTTATTTACATATTAATTGATTTTTATGTTTTGTTGATTGTTTTGTGTTCGTGTTTAATTAACTATGTGTTTATAGATTTGTTTATTCATTGGTTTATCTATCTATTGGTTTGTCTATCTATCTATCTATCTATCTACTTATATGTCTACCTATCTGTTTATCTATCTATCTATGTATCTATCTAGCTATGTATCTATGTATTTATCTGTAATATTGTGTAAATTTAGGGTAGGTCATCTCTATGTAGCTACTTCTGTCATACGAGACCAGCATTAGCCAGTAAAGTTAAATAATGTTTTTTTCATTAATGTTATTAGGCAAGCAAGGGTGAAATACAGTTTGATATTATAGTAATGATGAAAATAAGTCCAGATTCGTGTTCAGCATGACCGAAAACCTCATTGTACCAATTTTCATGAGATTCGGAGATGTGAAAATTTTTATGAAATTTTGTAGGGTACACCCTTAGAATTTTTTCGATAAATCACATATTTTGAAATAACTCGAAATGTATGGGGTTTACGTAAAAAACGTATAGAATATAAAAGAAAGAGCAGGAGACGGCCGATCTATTGAGCTATAGAGAAATGGAATTGGAATGTAATTATAGATGTAGGAGTGTAAAGTATTATGCATTGATTTCTTTCACAAAACTTTAATTTTCTTCATAGGTATTTGAGTTATTAGAAAGATATGACTATATGAGATATACATTATCAAACTCCATAACTTTACTTCTATACAACTTTCCTGTAGAACTAATATTTACGTAGTAAAATGGAAAAACCTTTTTCGACCTCAATTCTGGTGGAATTTACGGGCCACAAAATAACAAACGTGTTCCATCCATTTGAATAACTCGAAAAGATCACAAACCAAAGTAGATTCATGACACGAAGATAACAAGCCAAAGTAGCAACCATTTATCTATCTATTCATCTAATTTTGACACGAGAGAGAGAGAGAGAGAGAGAGAGAGAGAGAGAGAGAGAGAGAGAGAGAGAGAGAGAGATGGGTTGGGGGGACGTGTACTCACTTCCGGTCACGCTTGGTGCTTCATGTAATGGAAATGTTGGTGATTGTCTGTTTATGAGTCACTTAAGCGTCAGACACTATATCAATCAACGTTTCCTGTAAACACACACACACACACACACACACACACACACACACACACACACACACACACACACACACATACACACACACACACGTTGTTTACTTCGTGTTACATCATATCATATAATTTTCTCCTCATTTCCTGTTACTTTGCTTATTTGTCCCTCCTATCCTCATTTTTTCCTCTACCTTGTTTTCTCTTTACTCTTTATCTTCCTTCCTCTCTTCCTCTTTCTTTAACATCAATAATAACATAGAAATAAGAGAGGTATGCATCCCGCTTGTCATTTGTTTCCTGCCAGCTGATTCGCGCCAAAACAATGATCCTTAGACTGTCTTACACCGCGCACTGTTTTATTGTTATTTATTAATTACTAACACACACACAAACAAAACCAAAAATGTCATCTAGTTACCATACCAATAAATAGGAAATAAATACTTAGACAAAATATGAAGTAGGATTCGTTGTTATCGTTTTAGTATGAGAATAGAATTTAGTGTACGTGGAAATGTCAAAAATAATTTATATAACACATGACAACACAGGTTCATTCCCCTGCTGTCACACACACACACGTACACACACACGTACACGCACACACAATATAGCAACACAATACAAAATATACATAATGAAAGTAACCTATACCGTTATAAAGGGAGATAAATAACACAGAGGGAGAGAGAAAAACAGTAACATAAAAACACACAAGGGAGGAAGATGTGCCATAAGCCATTCTAGTGACCTCTTGTACGTGTGTGTGTATGTACGTGTGTGTGTACTGTGTGTTTATATGTAATCTTATCTCTATCATAGTACATTCGTGGTCTCTAATATACTTGTAAGGTCAGTAGAAGGAGTGGAGAGGAGTAATAACAGGAGTGGTGATTATTTATACTGGTAACTGTTTATAAGGCCGCAGGGAAGGGGAAGGGTTGTGTGTGTGGTGAATTGTGGTGATTTGTGGTGGTGGTGATGATTGGGTTTGGGTGTGTGTGGTGTGGTGATTGTGTGTGGTGGTGGTGGTGATTGGGTTTGGGTGTGTGTGGTGTGGTGTGGTGAATTGTGTGGTGACGTGTGTGTGTGTGTGTGTGTGTAGGTGGTGGTGATAATAGTAGGGTTATGTATGTATATGTGTGTGTGTGTGTGGTGATATGTTAAATAATAATGATAATATGGCTGGGTTAGGGTGTGGTGATGAGTTGTGGTGAATTGTGTGATGACAAATATGGTGTATACGTGTACGTGGTGATGGTGAGATGGTGAACAATATATGTGATGACAGGAATAGTGAATATGTTGATAGTGATCGTTATTTAGGTCTAATTTTGATATTTCAGTCCATCTATACGTTACCTATAAGTCATTTGTAGGTAAATTAACGTATATTACTATGTATATCTCCACGTCTTTGTATATTGCACTAATTATCATCATTAACGTCTTTAGATCAGGTCAGGTTAGGTTAGGTTTGGTTAGGTAAGGTAAGGTTAGGTTAGGTTAGAAGGGTTAGTGTATGGAAGGTTAAAAAATGACATTGATGGTGGTTATATAAGGTTAGAAGATAGGAATTGGGAGTGACAGTAAATAGTAAGGATGACTGTGTATATTATAGGCTAGACAGGGTAATAGTAGTAGTAATAATAGTAATACATGTAAGAAACTTAAATAATGATGAAATAATAGTGTTAATTGACCTGTTAGTAGTTAAGTTAAGGATGATAAGAGAAGGGAAGGCTTATTGATAACTATATGGAAGGATAACTTAGGTGGTTAAGCTTGTGTGGTATTTAGAGATGAACAAGGGAGTGAATTAATGGGGGAAATAGTAAGGGTAGAGATAGGTGAAGAAGTTTTTTCATGTAGTAACCAAAAAAAATGATGATGATGATGGTTTTATAGGTGTGGAAATATCATTAACTCAAAAAAAAAAAGTCATTAGTTGAATTTATTAAGTCACTCAATACTTAACTTTACACACCCAATTAAAATTCTAACTTGGTAAAAACTAGACTTTGTAAAAATAACAATAATGAGAATGAAACACCAACCCGACTGTCCTTCAAATTATAAAGTGGTGTTGTATTATCTTGCACCAACGAGCAGCAAGTGAGTGAGACAAACAGATAGACAAACAAACAGAAGAAGAAGAAGAAAAAAACCACAATCAACGAAATCCTGCAACATTAACTAACCTCACTAAGACCATCAAAATAACAATGAGGTTTACGCTACCCCAACGCACAGAGACACACGACTAATACCCAGTTTACCCGAGAAATATAAGAATGATCCCTAGAACTTAATGCTCATACGTATAAAAAGAAAGAAAATTTAACGATGGCGGGTTTACACGGAGAATCTGAAATGCCTATAATGGAGAAGGCGACAGACAGGGCGGAGGAAATTGCACAGTTTCTGGAGCGGATGAAGATCAAACAGGAGCAGAATGGTGTGTGTGATGAGACGACTATCTCCGAGAATGGCCGGCATCAATGTCCCATCTTGTGGTATGTAGGGTGGTACAACGCACTCAATGATGTAGAGGAATTAATAGTGTTGGTGTTGGTTTAGCAGGTTATTTTGATTTCAGTTTTTTTTTTTGGTGTGTGTTTTATGTGTGTTTTGTATTTGTCTTGTTTTGTATATAGGTTTTTGTATGGCTAATTTTTTTATTTATTGATTTTTAGCTGTTTTTTATATTTATTTTGTTTTGTATATAGATTTTTGTATGGCTAATTTTTTTTTTTTATATTGTTTTTAGCTGTTTTTTATATTTATTTTGTTATATATATAGGTTTTTGTTTAGCTATTTATTTATTTATTGTGTTTTAGGTGTTTTCATGTATTAATTTAGTTATGGATATAGCTATTTGTATATTTATTTATTCATTCATTTATCACGGCACTCAAACCTCATTTTAACAGACTCAACATTGCATCCACTTGTCCTCTACGTGAAAATAACCGTTACTTGATATTTTTAGCGACAGACCGACACCAGTATATTCAATTACCACATATAAAGGCATTACTATTATGAAATACAATCATTCTTACACTTACATTACTTATTCATATGATTGTGAATATTGTATGGGTATAAATGTGTATAATTTGACATCACATAGCGTTAGGAAAGAGTAATGGTGTTAAATATATAGTGTTTAGCGGATAGATGTTTGACGCAGCGGACTTTTTCAATGATCCTGTCCGCTAGAGTCTGTTGTTAAGTGTATTTAAAAGTTATTAATGATATCTATGTGGATTTATTTATTTTCATTATATTTATGTGTATTTTATTTATCTAGTTATCTATATACATGTGTGTTGATTTGAATTGATTTACTCGTTTATATATTTCTTTATTTTATTACTACTCAAAATTTATCAAGGATTTACGGATTTATTTATTTTTTATTATAATTGTCTATTTTGTTTCTATTAATCCATTCCATATCTTTTTATTCATCATTTAATTATATTCCTCGTTTATTTACATCTTTATTTATTCATTTATCATAGACAACAAGAAGGAAATTTACAATATATTAACTAATTTCTTACTTATATTGTTATTATGAAGAAGAAAAACCTTATTAGCTTTAGAAACCAAAATATAAAGTGCTTTGAAAAAAATACAGGAGGAGACGCACTTTACAAACATAACCTCGTGTGTGCGTATATCCGTGTGCGTATGTATGTGTTGTGTGAGAACTGACAACACAGACATTACAGTGAAGTGACAAACAGACAAACAGACAGACAGACACCGAGGGAAGGGGAGGAGGGTGTAAAAAGTGTAAACAAGTGTAAAAAATTTATCTGGAATCTCATATCAACTACAAACTGAAGGTAAATGTTAGAGTTGTTACGTAATGGGAAATAGTAATGGTAATTGGTGTTAAATGGGTGTTAAATGGGTGTCTATAATCCTACAACATCCTTCCTTCCTTTCCTTCCTTCCTTCCTTCCCTTCCTTCCTTCCTTCCTTCCTTCCTTCCTATTCCTCCTCCTCCTTACACAGTATCAGAATAGAAGTAATATTTTTGTAGCCAAACGTATAATCGCATTTTATATTCTATTTCATAATGTTGTCGGCTGGTCTTTCGTTCTGTAATCTAGTATTTTCTGTATCTATAAACGCACATGAGAGAAGAGTCTATATATCTATTGTTTGTGACGCTTCGTTCTGTCTATAAATCTACCTCCTTGTTAGTTCAATCCCTCTTCCTTCCATCAGTAACTTTTTTTATCCATTTACTCCTTCACCCTAACCTAACCTAACCTAACCTACGACTGGCCTTCCTCTATTAGGTCGCATACGGATGTTAGGTTACGTAGTGTCGCCCGGTTACGATGGGTTAGTGGAGAGTGTTGAGCTGTTGTAACGGCATCAAGTCTTCTGTGTGGTTGGTGTGTGGGGAGGAAAGACTTGTTGAGTGTATAGTGTCGTAGTCGTTAGAAGGAGTATAGATTTGTGAAGTGTTTAGTGGTTAGTTATTCACTTTGTTGGTCTGTTCACTTAACTTCAGACAATATTTCAAGATTAAGTATGTTATAAATGACTCGAAGATTGCACCGTAAACTGGAAAACTACAAATATCTGTAAAATTTGTCTCGTAACTTGGTACCCTGTAATGCTTGTGACTGTTATACTTGTGACTGTTATACTTGTGACTGTAATACTTGTGACTGTTATACTTGTGACTGTAATACTTGTGACTGTACTACTTGTGACTGTAATACTTGTGACTGGAGGTAAATAATGGGTGTTAGTTTAGCATTGAGACTAGGAAGTGTGTGTGTGTGTGTGTGTGTGTGTGTGTGTGTGTGAATAAGGATGAAGGAAAGGGAAGGGAAAGGCAATTGTTCAAAGTTTATGTATTAAGACTGAATATTACTTTTATACATATACATCAATACCTTTATGTTTTGTAAATCTTATAACTATGATAATGATTGTTTATTTAGTTTATTATTATCAAGCATCTCTTTCCTCTTCCTCTCTTCTTCCTCTACCTCTACCTCTACCTCTACTCTCCTCTTCCTCTTCCTCTTCCTCTTCCTCTACCTCTACCTCTACCTCTACCTTCCCCTCACCTCATTAGCACCTGTTCCCTCCCCCTCCCTCCCATCAACACCTGTACCTAACTAATTTAATTTTCTCTATTTCAGGTAAGACAAACGACGATGTGTGTTCCCATAAGCTGTGTTGTGAGTACTGTGTGTGTGTGTGTGTGTGTGTGTGTTATTGTGTGTGTGTATGTGTGTGTGTTGTTGTGTGTGTGTGTGTGTGAAGAGAGGGAATTATGAAGGTGGTAAAGCAGGTATATTCTTAAACTTCAACAGTGAAAATCTTTAGTAGTCAGCCTTTAAAAGTAATAGTTTTCTTCGTAACATTTTCTTGCTTTTCATCATACAACAGAAAATAATCTTTAGTCTCCCTTTAAAAGTAATGGTTTTCTTTGTTACGTTTTCTTCCTTGGCTTTGAATGGGTGACTCGTGTGTTTTTCTTTTGTATTCTAGGCAAGAGAGAACGGCTTTGAAGAGTAAATAGAAGTGTGTTTAGATGTGTGAGACTTTACCTTCCTCCCTTCCTTTCCTTTCTTCCTTCCTTTCCTTTCTTCCTTCCTTTCCTTTCTTCCTCCCTTTCCTCCCTCCTCCCTCCCTTCCTTCCTTCCTTCCTCCCTTCCTTCCTCCCTTCCTCCCTTCCTTCCTTCCTTCCTTCCTTCCTTCCTTCCTTCCTTCCTTCCTTCCTTCCTTTCCTTAATGTTATAAATAGTAAGGAAAAGACATGTTTATCAATTATCAAAACACATTCACAAGTTTACGAATGAAAACAATAGAACAACACTGATATATTGTGCAAAATTCTAACAAAAATATTACTAAGGGATATACGTTACTTATTATATAGACACAAAAAGGCTTTATAGTAAGTTATGGCCGTACCCCTCCATGTTGTTGTTGTTGCTGTACACGTTGTTGTTGGTATTAGAATGTGACTTAATGAGGGAAACGACAATAATTAGGGTTACAAATATATAATCAATGTCTTGTTATGGAGGAGAAAGTAGCCTTGTTTTGTATAGGCCTATGTGGAGGGGGGGGGCGGGGGTGTTTTGACAGTAGGCCTTCATGGTGGTCAAATAGGCAATCATGTGTGTGTGTGTGTGTTGTTGTTGTTGTTATTGTGTGTAGTTCTTAGTACATATATATAAGAAAAAGTCATATTTGTTCATCTCTAACTCACACACACACACACACACACACACACACACACACACACACACACACACGCACATACACACACGCACATAATCATATCGCCTCCATTCCTCCATCCCTGTGTGTGTGTGTAATATAGGTAAGTATATATAATCAAATCTTGCTTCACCGCCTGGGAAATCTAAGCAGTGAGGCAAGACTTGCAAACCTAACCTAACCGAACCTAAACATTATACAGAGAGAAACAGAGGCGAGGTGATAATGTAATATAGATACGTGGAAGATAAAGACGATATTAGTATTAATGTTTATATAGTAAGTAAACAATAATAATAATAATAATAAAAACATTATTTATACCGTATACTATCGCCAATATTATCTTAGGAGAAATAGAAGCGAGGTGATAATTTAATATAGATACGTGGAAGATAAAGAATATATTAGTATTGATGTTTATATAGTAAGTAAACAATAATAATAATAATAAAAAGGACATTATATATACACTATCTACTATTACCAATATTATCTTAGGAGAAATAGAAGTTATATTGATGGTGAAATAGCATGTGTCCTTCCCGTGGGCGTGGGGGCGTGGTGTGGGCGTGGGTGAGGGTGGAGATGGTCACTAATTAATTAACTGAATTTCACTAGTGGTCACGTGTCCTCAATATTACACACACACACACACACACACACACACACATACATGAAACTCGAGGTGGTGGGTGTAAGTAGCTCATTGGTTGCTTAATTCTCTCTCTCTCTCTCTCTCTCTCTCTCTCTCTCTCTCTCTCTCTCTCTCTCTCTCTCTCTCTCTCTCTCTCTCTCTCTCTCTCTCTCTCTCTCTCTCTCAATGGAACCACAAAAATAGAGCGATAGATAAAGAGAGAGAGAGAGAGAGAGAGAGAGAGAGAGAGAGAGAGAGATAACAGTTGCTAGTTGAATATAATGATGATGATTATTATTATTAGTCTCCTCCTCCTCCTCCTCCTCCTCCTCCTCCTCCTCCTCCTCCTCCTCCCCCTCCCCCCCCACACACACATGGCGGATTGTTTCATTGCCTCAAGTGTGTGTGTGTGTGTGTGTGTGGTGTGTGTGTGTGAATGCTAAAATTAGACATCTATTATTATTATTATTATTATTATTATTATTATTATTATTATGAGAGAGAGAGAGAGAGAGAGAGAGAGAGAGAGAGAGAGAGAGAGAGAGAGAGAGAGAGAGAGAGAGAGAGAGAGGAAGAAGAAAATGAGAAAAAAATTGCCAGAAGGAAAGCATAAATGAGGAAGAAGAAGAGGAAGAGGAAGAGGAAGAGGAGGAGGAGGAGGAGGTATTGATCCTACCTCCCTCTTTGCTTCCTTGCTTGTTTCTCCTCCATAACCCCCCCCCTCTCTCTCTCTCTCTCTCTCTCCTCTCTCTCTTGCCTTCCCCTCCCCAATTTCCCCTCTCTCCTCCCCTCTAACCCCTTTCCCCTCTCTCCTCCTCCTCCCCTCCTCTACCCCTCCTCTCCTCCTCCTCCTCCTCCTCCTCCTCTTCCCTTCACTCCCTCCGGCATGCCCTTGGGTTCTCTCCTTTCTCCTTCTTCGTAAAAATGGAAATAAGGAAATAATGAATAAAAGAAGGAAGTGAAATATATGATAATTGATGATGATGATGATGATTGTGTTAATATTAATGTTTTTTCTCTCTCTCCTCTCTCTCTCTCTCTCTCTCTCTCTCTCTCTCTCTCTCTCTCTCTCTCTCTATTTATCTTTGTATCTATTTATGTCTGTGTTTGTTTTTGTTTGTT
>JAPQNM010000028.1:1114481-1119481 GCA_029783475.1 Metacarcinus magister | reverse complement strand
TCAAGGAGGGAGGGAGAGAAGGAAGTGTATGAGTAATGAGTGATGTGTTTATAATAATAATAATAATAATAACAATATAATTTTTTGTCAAACTGTAACGAGAGAAATAAAGACAAAATACATTATAGATTTGTCTCAAAGTACTCTCTCTCTCTCTCTCTCTCTCTCTCTCTCTCTCTCTCTCTCTCTCTCTCTCTCTCTCTCTCTCTCTCTCTCTCTCTCTCTCTCTCTCTCTCTCTCTCTCTCTCTCTCTCTCTCTCTAGTATTATGATATAGATAATTATAATGACCTTGGTAACTACCCTCCTCCTCCTCCTCCTCCTCCTCCTCCTCCTCCTCCTCCTCCTCCTCCTCCTCCTCCTCCTCCTCCTCCTCCACAATTTCCTCCCAATATTTTATCTCTCGAAGGACATGGCACCCCTCCCTCCCTCCCTCCCTCCCTCCCTCCCTCCCTCCCATCCCTCCTTCCCTCCTTCCCTTCCCTTCCCTTCCCTTCCCTTCCCTTCCCTTCCCTTCCCTTCCCTGCCCTTCTTTCCTTTCTCCCCCCTCACCCCCCCGCCCATCTGAGGGTCACCGCCATCTTGCCACACCCACCATTGCTGAGGCTAACCTGACGCCATCTTGCTACTCCTTATATACCGTTGTGTGTGTGTGTGTGTGTTTTTTTCCTTGTTTTTCCTTGATCATTCTTTGTTTATATTTATTTATTTATTCATTCATTTATTTATTTATTTATTTATTTATTTAGTATATTATTGACGTTTATATATGAAAAAACCCCATTATATTATTATTATTATTATTATTATTATTATTATTATTATTATTATTATTATTATTATATTATTATTATTATTATTATTATTATTATTATTCTCTCTACCTCTCTTCCCTTCTTTATCATCATTCTTTATCGTTATCTCGTTCAGGTGTAGATAACGTGACCTTCAAAATGACCTTTAAACACACACAAGCAGGGGGGGGCGGATGGAGAGAGAGAGGGAGGGGCAGGTTGGGAGGGGGGGGTGGAAAAGGTGGAGAGAGGGGAGGGGAGGATGGAGGGATAAAGGGGGGGGAAGAGGTAGACAGGAGGGGAAGTAGAGGGGAATTACCCGTGTGTGTGTGTGTGTGTGTGTGTGTGTGTGTGTGTATGTGTGTGTGTGTGTGTGCGTGTGTGTGTGTGTTAATAGTTGTTATCTTTTCGTCTTGTTATTCTTCTTTATTTTCTTCTTCTTAGAGAGAGAGAGAGAGAGAGAGAGAGAGAGAGAGAGAGAGAGAGAGAGAGAGAGAGAGAGAGAGAGAGAGAGAGAATTTTGAGATCCAAGGTTAGTGTGTGACTCCTTCTATTACGTGAGAGAGAGAGAGAGAGAGAGAGAGAGAGAGAGAGAGAGAGAGAGAGAGAGAGAGAGAGAGAGAGAGAGAGAGAGAGAGAGAGAGTGTTACCTTGATCGCTCTATATCTGTTTACTCACTTGTCTATCACCATTCTCTCTCTCTCTCTCTCTCTCTCTCTCTCTCTCTCTCTCTCTCTCTCTCTCTCTCTCTCTCTCTCTCTTTATCTATCTATCTATCTAAGTGTTTTTTCTTCATTTATTTACTTTTCTTTTTCTTTCTCTTTCTTTCTTTCTTTCTCTTTCTTTCTTTTTTATTCAATTCCATTTATTTCCATTATCTCTATTTCCCTTCTTTCTTCATCCTTCATTCACTTCTTCCTTTATTTCATCATCTATTTCTTTATTAATTCCTCTCTTTCTTAATTCTTTCTATCTACATCTATCTTTATCTTTCTCCTTATCTTACATTATCTCTATCTCTCATTCGCTTTTGTCATTTTTTCTTATATTTTCTCATTTTCTTATAAATTTTGGTATATTGACACGAGGCTTGAGGAGACAGACCTTCAGGAGGAGGAGGAGGAGGTGGAGGAGGAGGAGGAGGAGGCACTATTGTTTTACCGGAAGCTATATTTTCTTGCCCTCCTACCTCCCTTCTCTCTCTCTCTCTCTCTCTCTCTCTCTCTCTCTCTCTCTCTCTCTCTCTCTCTCTCTCTCTCTCTCTCTCTCTCTCTCTCTCTCTCTCTCTCTCTCTAGTAGTAGTGTTGGTAGTCTTTGCATTCGTGGCCTTGCAAGTGACTGTCCAATTAGGTGAGGAGGAGGAGGAGGAGGAGGAGGAGAAGGAGGAGGAGGAGGAAGGAGGAGGAGGAGGAGGAAGGAAGGAGGAGAGAAAAATCCTTGGTGTGTCTGGGAAAGGTGGAATACTTATTTGAACTCAACTGTCATTCATTGTGTGATGTAACTCTCTCTCTCTCTCTCTCTCTCTCTCTCTCTCTCTCTCTCTCTCTCTCTCTCTCTCTCTCTCTCTCTCTCTCTCTCTCTCTCTCTCTCTGGACTATTTTTAACCTGTGTCTGTTATACTTATTCCTTTTTATTCCTTAATATCATGATGTACAGTGTGTGTGTGTGTGTGTGTGTGTGTGTGTGTGTGTGTGTGTGTGTGTGTGTGTGTGTGTGTGTGTGTGTGTGTGTGTGTGTGTGTTACATATGCAAATCAGATCAAAAAAAATGCATTGCTGCTCTTTTTTTTCCTTCTTTTTCCTCCTTCTTCTTCTTCTTCTTCTTCTTCTTCTTCTTCTTCTTCTTCTTCTTCTTCTTCTTCTTCTTCTTCTTCATATATTTTCTTGTCTTGACTTTAGAAATCAGATTATATGACATTTTATTGTGTATGAGAGAGAGAGAGAGAGAGAGAGAGAGAGAGAGAGAGAGAGAGAGAGAGAGAGAGAGAGAATGAATGAAGGATAATATGAAAAGGAAGAGGAAGAAAAAAATGGAGGAGGAGGAAGGAAATGGGGTCAGGAGAGGTCAGGGTGAGAGGAACAAGGGCATTACGTGTGTGTGTGTGTGTGTGTGGAGGTGAGAATGCAAAGCAGTGTCATGGAGAGAGAGAGAGAGAGAGAGAGAGAGAGAGAGAGAGAGAGAGAGAGAGAGAGAGAGAGAGAGAGAGAGAGAGATCACAACAGTAGGAAATTTATGATAAGAAAAAAGATTATTATTATTAGTAGTAGTAGGAGGAGGAGGAGGAGGAGGAGGAGGAGAGATCAAATGACCACAATAGCGATGAGGGAGGTAGTGAGGTAACCTTGAAGGAGGAGGAGGAGGAGGAGGAGGAGGAGGCGTTTTTACTCTTACTCTCTCCCTCCCTCCTCACTTCCCTCAGTTCAGTTGGGCGCTGGCACCGTTCAGACCCTTACACTCCCTCACTCTTTCCTCTCTCCCCTCACTCCTAAGCCTCCAAGGTGTTTTCCCATACAAGGGTAGTCACCAGGAGGCCCTTACGGAACCCTTTGCCCTGCCGCTTAAACGCTAGGGTAGTTGACGTTCCCTAAAACAGCCCCTTTAATAAGTGTTCATTGACGTTAAGTTGAATTCTATCTGGTCTTGTGTTTTTCTGTGAATTCCGTTTTCTTTAAAGAGAGATTTGTGTTATTTTTCTTGATTTTTTTTTACTCTCTCTTGTCTCGCTGCTTTTTAGTCTTTCTCCCCGTCAGAGAGAGAGAGAGAGAGAGAGAGAGAGAGAGAGAGAGAGAGAGAGAGAGAGAGAGAGGTAGAGTGCGATCATGTGGTTGTATATGAATCGGATTAACTTAGATTCAGTGAAGAAGAATCAGATTGTCTATATTGGAGACGAACTGAGCCAGACCAACGAGGAAGTGTAAGTGTGTGTGTGTGGGTGTGTGTGTGTGTGTGTGTGTGTGTGTGTGTGTGTGTGTGTGTGTGTGTGTTATTCTCTGTGTTATTGTTATTTTCTTGTTTTTTATTTTCATTATTATTTCTCATGCTTTTCCTCTTCGTCCTCCTCCTCCTCCTCCTCCTCCTCCTCCTCCTCCTCTCCTCCTCCTCGACTTAACAATACAATTTAAGTCACAAACACGCCCCCTCACACACACACACACACACACACACACACACACACACACAAAGGTTACATTGCTTTACTAAACTTACTTATATACTTAAAAAACCGTTTGTCACTCCTTTTTGTAAGTGAGAGAGAGAGAGAGAGAGAGAGAGAGAGAGAGAGAGAGAGAGAGAGAGAGAGAGAGAGAGAGATTCTATTATTATTATTATCAGAAAACAGAGTGTGAAGATATTTGAACATGGAAATATTATAATCTATTTTAAAACTGTTTGGATAAATCGAGTTATTACGAAGAGTGGAAGAAAGGAAGGAAGGACTGATAAAGATAGTGATAAGGGCAACGGAGGCTAACTAGGGATTACCGCCCCCCCTACCCCACTTCAAGGTTACTACGGGGGGAAGTTGTGATATTAATGAAGTTATGTTGTAGAAAGTGTGTTGAATTTGAGGAAGTTTTGTATGGAAAGTTGATGTGAAGTTAGGTTAAAAAAATGAGTGAAGTTTTTGAAGTTGTGTTGAATTTGAGGAAGTTTTGTTGACAGTTGATGTGAAGTTTTGGTGTTTAAGTTGTGTTGATGAAGTTGATGAAGTTGTGTTGTGTTTACTATTTAAAGGGGGAAGAAGGGAGGGAAGGGAAGGGAGGGGAAGGGGGGGGAGGGAAGGGAAGGGGGAGAGGAGGGAAAGAGGGGGGAAAGTTTGAGTTCAGTGAGTATATCGTGTTTCTCTCTCTCTCTCTCTCTCTCTCTCTCTCTCTCTCTCTCTCTCTCTCTCTCTCTCTCTCTCTCTCTCTCTCTCTCTCTCTCTCTCTCTCTCTCTCACGCACACTCAAGGTTAAAGAAAATCAGATTTGCTTACTGTCTTTTATTTGTTTTTTTGTTTTTTGTTTCCTTACTTTATTTATTTATTTTTTTCTGGTATTGTTTCTCTCATTTATTTCTTCCTATTCTTCTTCTTCCTCTTGTGTTGAGGAAATTATGAGAGAGAGAGAGAGAGAGAGAGAGAGAGAGAGAGAGAGAGAGAGAGAGAGAGAGAGAGAGAGAGAATGTGATGTTGATCAAGCTGAATTGCATTTTTGTTGCTTGTATG
>JAPQNM010000028.1:1061981-1106981 GCA_029783475.1 Metacarcinus magister | reverse complement strand
CTTTCGTCCGTTAAGATGCTGAAATGACTCACCTCCCTCCCTCCACCTCCTCCTCCTCCTCCTCCTCCTCCTCCTCCTCCTCCTCCTCCTCCTCCTCCTCCACCTCCACATATATACACCAGACACGTGTGGGGAGCATTAGTTAGTCGTGTGTGTGTGTGCGTGCCGGAACGTTATATTTTACACACACATACACACACACACACACACACGCAGTTGTCTAGTCGTGTACGTTTTTTTATTTTAGTGTACGTGTTTTTTGTGTGTGTACGTTTTTTATATTGTGTGTGTACGTGTAGCTTAAGTCACCATGAAGATTTTGAGGAATCATCGTCATGTTTGGTGAGTGTGTACGTGTGTGTGTGTGTGTGTGTGTGTGTGTGTGTGTGTGTGGTGTGTGTGTGTGTGTGTGTGTGTGTGTGTGTGTGTTGGTGAGTGTGTGTGTCTGTGTGTATGTTAGATGATCAGCTGATTGTGTCAAATATCTCTCTCTCTCTCTCTCTCTCTCTCTCTCTCTCTCTCTCTCTCTCTCTCTCTCTCTCTCTCTCTCTCTCTCTCTCTCTCTCTCTCTCTCTCTCTCTTTGTTTTTTCTTTGTCTCGTTTTTATTTTTACTCTATTTTCTTTCTTTTTTTTATTATTATTTTTTTTTCTCTTGTTTTCTTTCTTTTAATTCTTTCTTACTTTATGTAACTCTCTCTCTCTCTCTCTCTCTCTCTCTCTCTCTCTCTCTCTCTCTCTCTCTCTCTCTCTCTCTCTCTCTCTCTCTCTCTCTCTCTCTCTCTCTCTCCCTTGCCTTGGTTTATGCCTTTACAGTTTATTCTCGCCCTTGATCTAAGAGAGAGAGAGAGAGAGAGAGAGAGAGAGAGAGAGAGAGAGAGAGAGAGAGAGAGAGAGAGAGAGAGATGACCTCATAGACAGAGTGAAAACGGTAACAAGAAGAGGAGAAAGGGGAGGAAAAAAGGGAAGAATGAGGGAATAACTAATTTAAATGGAAGAGAAAGAGAGGAAGAAGGATAGAAGAAGATAAGAAGAGGAAGAGGAGGATAGAAGAGGGGAAGAGGAGGATAGAAGGAAGAGGAATGAAGAGGAGAAGAAGGGAAGGGAAACAAGGATAGAAGAGAGGAAGAGGAGGATAGAAGAAGATAGAAGAGAGGAAGAGAAGGATATAAGAAGGAAGAAGAAGATAGAAGAAGGGAAGAAGAGGAAAACAGGCGATAAAAGAAGGAATTAAGAGAGAGGAAACGAGAGGAAACCAAGTACCTTAACTTAACCTAACCTCACTATAACTTAATAACTCAAACAGTGACCTAAATACAGTGACTTAAATACAGTGACTTAATACAACTTATACAGTGACTTAATACAACTGATAGGAGTGACTTATGAATCTACGCAGGTGACTTAGAGGGAAATCCAGGTGACTTAATGAAGAGGAGTTTGTACAGGTGACTTACCAGGCTGATAAGGGATTCCCAGAGCCCTTGTTTTTGTGTGTGAGAGAGAGAGAGAGAGAGAGAGAGAGAGAGAGAGAGAGAGAGAGAGAGAGAGAGAGAGAGAGAGAAAGAGATATTAACGTATTTTCCGAAGTTAACAAAAAATTGATATTGTTGTTATTATTATTATTATTATTATTATTATTATTATTATTATTATTATTATTATTATTATTTCCTATGACCATAATTTAACTTTTCCTTCTCACAATTTTCCTGCTGTAATGGGCTGTTTCCCGAGAGAGAGAGAGAGAGAGAGAGAGAGAGAGAGAGAGAGAGAGAGAGAGAGAGAGAGAGAGAGAGAGAGAGAGAGAGTCCCTTATCTTATTCATCATCAACTTTTGCATTCATATATTTACGTATTGTCCTCGCTCTCTCTCTCTCTCTCTCTCTCTCTCTCTCTCTCTCTCTCTCTCTCTCTCTCTCTCTCTCTCTCTCTCTCTCAGCCTGTTATTTCCTTTACCTACCTTTCACCGGTTCACCTTTTCACCGTGTCATTACCCTCACTCACCCTGCCTCACCCTGCCTCACCCTGCACCCTGCCACGACCACCCTTCACCCTGTCAAGCTTTACACTCCACCCTACCACACGTACACCCTGCCACACCTCATCATAAACAATCACCCTTACACCTGCACCCTGTCAATCACCCTAATCTATCTATTTAACCCTGCCAGGACCATCCATCACCCTACCACACATCAAAAAGTACATTCACCCTTATATATCCCCCCTGTCAATCACCCTATCTTACTCCCACCTTACCAGACACCCTAATTGTACCGCTATCACCCTGTATATCACCCTAATGACCCCTATTCTCACCCTGCCAGGACCATTCAAGACCCTGCCAGCCAGCGCCTCACGTGGTACAAGCCGCCCCTGTCAGTGCTGGTCATCAAGAAAGTTAGAGATGCACAAGTTATCCTACCTTTCATTCAATTGGTTAAATGGCTTATTATCGTAAGTATTGGGGGGGGGGTAGGGTGTGTGTGTGTGTGTGTGTGTGTGTGTGTGTGTGTGTGTGTGTGTGTGTGTGTGTGTGTGTGTGTATGTTAATTTATTCATGTATTCCGTGTCCCCTTTTTTATTTGTATTTGTTGACGCAGATTCTTCTCTCTCTCTCTCTCTCTCTCTCTCTCTCTCTCTCTCTCTCTCTCTCTCTCTCTCTCTCTCTCTCTCTCTCTCTCTCTCTCTCTCTCTCTCTCTCTCTCTCTCACCTAATAATAATATACCTTACTTACCTAACCATTGCATTTCATTTCAAATAAAAAATCGCTCAAAAAAAAAAAAATCAAAAAATTACCCTTACGGTCCCCCCAAAAGACAAAATTTCCCCCACTAAACCCTACCCCCCCAAAAAAATATATATAAAATCACCACTAATCACCACCCATCATCATCATCATCATCAGGAGAAGCGTATGGTGGTGTTCGTTGAGGCGTCTGTGATGGAAGACAGTCACGTCACTACACATGCTGGCTTCCCTCTCCTCAAGGACAAACTAATGAACTTTAGAGAAGGACAAGACGACCTCACTGATAAGATTGACTTCATAATCTGTCTGGGAGGTGATGGAACGCTTCTCTACGCCTCCTCGCTCTTCCAGGTAAATAGAGAAAGTGAGAGAGTGGTTAGAGATAGAGATAATGAATGTGAGATAGTGAGAGAGGGATTAGAGATAGAGATAATTGTGTGAAAGTGATATAGGAGGAGATGGGACGCTATTTTATGCTTCCTCGCTGTTTCAGGTAATTAGAGAAAGTGAGAGAGTGATTAGAGATAGAGATAATGAATGTGAGATAGTGAGAGAGTGATTATAGATAGAGATAATTGTGTGAAAGTGAGATGGGACGCTATTTTATGCTTCCTCGCTCCTCCAGGTAATTAGAGAAAGTGAGAGAGTGGTTTAGAGATAGAGATAATGAATGTGAGATTAGAGATAAGTGTTTTTTTAGAGATATAATTTGGTTTTAGACTTTCAATTGTTCTGTGTATGTATCTTTATTCTCTCTCTCTCTCTCTCTCTCTCTCTCTCTCTCTCTCTCTCTCTCTCTCTCTCTCTCTCTCTCTCTCTCTCTCTCTCTCTCTCTCTCTCTCTCTCTCTCAAACGTTTTTCTTCTCTATGGAATTTCCTGGTTAATAAAATTTCCGTTTTCCTCGTATTTTCCGTTTGATTTTCTATTAATTTTTATTTTTATTTTATTATTTTTTTCAGACGAGGGACATATATATTTTTTCCATATTGGGGTTTTATATTTTTGTTTGTCTGTTTGTCTCTCTCTCTCTCTCTCTCTCTCTCTCTCTCTCTCTCTCTCTCTCTCTCTCTCTCTCTCTCTCTCTCTCTCTCTCTCTCTCTCTCTCTCTTTTCTCACTTCTATTCCTGTTTAGTTGTATCTATTTATAGCTATTTCCTTTCACTCTCTCTCTCTCTCTCTCTCTCTCTCTCTCTCTCTCTCTCTCTCTCTCTCTCTCTCTCTCTCTCTCTCTCTCTCTCTCTCTCTCTCTCTCTCTCTCTCTCTCTCGTTCTTTGTGCTTTACTATTTATATTTTTACACTTGCTTCCTTTTTCTCTATAATTATGACGCACACACACACACACACACGTACACACTTAATACTCCCTTTCTTATCCCTTTCCTCTCTCCTCTTCTTCTTCTTCTTCTTACTCCTCCACACTCACTTCCTTCCTCTCTCTTTATTTCTCTCTCTCATAATTACTCTCTCACTTCATCCATTTCTACTAATATCCTTCCATTATTTATTTATTTATTTATTTATCATTATTTTTTATTATTATTATTACCTACATCCACCGTCTCCACCACCTGTTCCACCATCTGCCTCCTTCCTTCCCCAGCAAAGTGTACCACCTGTCATGGCCTTCCACCTCGGTTCCCTGGGCTTCCTCACGCCTTTCAAGTTCGATAATTTCCAAGACCAGGTCACCAATGTACTAGAAGGTAAGTGTGTGTACGTGTGTGTGTGTGTGTGTTTTCCCAGAATGTAATGTTGTGTTGGGTCCTATCAGATGCATTGCTCATTAAATATTGTTATTCTCACGTTTCCTGAATAACTTGTGGCGTTCTATACACTAGGTCATGTGCAGAGGTAGTTATGTTGAGTTATTAATATGATATAGTATTAATAAAAGTGTTAAAAGGTAGTTAAAGTTTGATGAGAGTAATGGTTAAGAATGTAAGATTAAACAGGTCACACTAATCTTCTTTTTCTTCTTCTTCTTCTTCTTGTAACCTACCTAGATGAAGTGATATTGAAAAGCTAATTAGTAAATGTATTAAAAGTATAGAAAGTGATTCCTGCTGGTCGATTAGGAAGAGGAAAAGAGGAAAATGTCTTAATAATGTGTAAATGTTTATAATTATTACAGTATATTATATATAAAAAAAACTATATGGACCTCAAAATGTGAAAATGTTTAAAATTACTACAATATATTATGAACAAAAGACAAAAAAAAACTGGACCTCATGAATTCAGATTTTAGTTTATTCAGAAATCAAGTCATATTTTCCTTATCATATTGACCTTATACACTAACAATGGATTTAGAATATATTTGTATCATAACACTACACTATCATATTATATTTAGTGTATTTTAACTCCTTTTTATCATCTAGAACTATATTTAAACTTACTCGGAAGTGTATTTATGTTTTGTTCTAAATATATATATATCCTACTCGTCTTGTTTTTGAAGTCACTGGGAAAACCATTAGAAAGGTTAGATGATGTGTGGATAATGTGAACAGCGACCTTTACCTTGACCTTTACCTTCAATTGTGTGGACTTTTTGAAGGTCTTATTACAGAACACACACACACACACACACAAGAAAAAAAAATAGAATAAAAGAAAAGAAAGAAAGAAAGAATAGGTAAATAAATAGATAAATAGATGAAAAATGAATAAATAAATCCCTGTATGTACTCCACTTCACCCTATAATCTCACCCTAACACACCCTTTTTTCACCCTAATAAACTCACTCTAACACTTTTTTCACCCTATAAACTCACTCTAACACCCTTTTTTCACCCTAAACACACCCTAAACACACCCTTACACCCTAACTCACCCTAAACACACCCAAACACATCCTTTTCTTCACTCTAACACCCTTTTTTCACCCTATAAACTCACCCTAACTCACCCTAACACCCCATTTCCCCCACCAGGCCACGCAGCACTCACCCTTCGTTCCCGCCTCCGCTGCATCATCATACGCAAGGACCAGGAGACAGGAAAAGGGAGCCGCCCGCCCACCAACCTACTAGTGCTGAACGAGGTGGTCATTGATAGAGGACCTTCACCCTACCTCTCCAACATTGATCTGTACCTGGACGGGAAGCGGATCACCTCAGTCCAGGGTGATGGTGAGTTTTTTTTACGTGTGTGTGTGTATGTGTATGTGTGTGTGTGTTAACTAGAGTCCTTGGTTATTTTTTCTCCTATAGGGTCTGGTTTCATGTGTTTTTTGTTTTGTTTTTAGTCAGTAAACCTTTTGATTAATGTTTGAAAATATAATGTGTGTATTTTAGTTTATTTGGTATTTATTTATTCATGTTTCGCTGTTTTAAGTCTCTATTTTTGTATCACTTTCTTTCTTTTTCTTTCATTTATATTTTTTCCCACTGTTTTAAGCCTCTATTTTTGTATCACTTTCTCTCTTTTCCTTCATAGTTTATTCATTTATATTTTTTCCCACAGTTTAAGTCCATATTTTACATCACTTTCCTTTTCTTCTTCATAGTTTGTCCCTCTTTTTTCCCCACCACCACAGCACCACCACTCACCACCACTCACCACCTCTCCACAGGCCTCATCGTCTCCACCCCGACCGGCAGCACCGCCTATGCCGTGGCCGCCGGTGCCTCCATGATCCACCCTTCAGTGCCAGCCATCATGTTGACCCCAATCTGCCCTCACTCCCTCTCATTCAGGCCCATTGTAGTGCCTGCCGGAGTGGAATTAAAGGTAGGCTAGTGTACCTTACCTTACCTTACCCTCGCTAACCTTACCTTACCTTACCCTTGCTAACATTACCCTCGCTAACCTTACCTTACCTTACCTTACCCTCGCTAACCTTACCTTACGTTCCTCTCTCCCACCTTCCCTTACCTTACTTTCCCTTACCTTACCTTACCTTACCTTACCTTACCTTACCTTACCTTACCTTCCCTTTCTTCCTCTTTTTTCCTAAGTTTTTGTAGAGAAGAAAAGGTTTTGATCTGTTTTGTAATGTTTTTTTATATTATTTGCTATTAAAAGATGATTTTTATATGCATTATGAGTTATATATATATATATAATCAGTTTTGTTTTGTTGTATTTGTAAGGAATGAATTAAGGTTTAAATGGTTTATAGTGTAATATTATGACTGATTTTTGCTTTTAAATTACAATATAGATTAAGTTATTTTGTCTCGTAACTTTTATTTATTTATTTATTTATTTATTATTTTTCTTGTGTGAATAATTGTACAAAGCTGAAGTAAGATGGTGTTTTTGATATACTTAACCATGAGTTCTCAATTACAATATAGATTAAGTTATTTTGTCTCATAACATTTAACATTTTCCTTATTATTATTATTATTATTTAGTTTTTTTGGCTAATTGTACAAAGTAGTTTATTATTTATTTTTTCCGCGTTAACCATAAGTAACCTTTGTCTTGTGGCTTAGATTGCAGTCTCTAAAAACAGCAGAAACACAGCCTGGGTATCCTTTGATGGCAGGAAAAGACAAGAGCTATTTTACGGGGATAGGTAAGAGTGCGCGTGTTGGCAGCGCTGTGTGTGTGTGTGTGTGGTGTGTGTGGTGTGCGCTGACCCTTGACGACCCTTGACACCCTCGACAATGCTCCGTCAAGGCACTGGAAACCTAATGTGGCACCTGCTGGCACTAACAATCCACTTACTCCCTTGCCTTGTCTAGAATATTCAACTTAAACTACTCATTCTTAAATTAATGTTGTTTAAAATCACCAAAAAACATCAGATCCAGATTACAAGTGTAGTATATATGTGTGTGTATGTTTTTACGTACACGCACATATACGCACACACAGGTGGTTACAGAGGTGCCCTTCCATAGTCTTGTTCTGCTGACGTGTGCCCAGCATGAGGCCAAGTGACTGTAGCGTAAGCATTACACAGACTATCCTTGTGTTGTGCCGCCAGAAGCTAGTGTAACAGAACCACCCGACACCACCACCACAAGCACCTCAGGTATATACTCCTTAGGTGTTTGGAGGTGTCAGGGCAGCGGTAATCACAGGTAAGGTCCTCAGGTAACACCACGACCCGGCCCGCCACGCCCACACCCTCCCTCGCGACCTGACCCACCGCGTCTGTTCACAGGTCAAGTTGAACAACGAGGCGCGGAACACGTGCTGGGTATCCTTTGATGGGCGCCACCAACAGGAACTCTTGGTGGGAGATAGGTTGGTCTGATAGGCTCCTTGTGTTCCTCTCTTCCTAACTCACTCTCCATCTCCCTCTCGCTTCCTGTGTGCTCTGCTCTTCCCACGGCTCGGGTGAAGAAGGTGGAATGGATATGGAAGGAGTGGGTGAAGGTGGAGGGATTATGGCTCCTGCGTTGCTATAGTTTTGGCCTCGGTGTTGTGCTGGTGTGGTGTGGTGCTGTGTTGTGTTGTTTTTTCAGGTGTGTGGTGCTAATGGTGGGTGACTAATGCTGACTTCTGTGTGTTGGCTGAGGTGAAAGTGTTTGTATAGTGTGTTGTTCCTGCAAAGTGTACATGTATATATTCTCTTCATGCTGTCTGTGTGTTGATGTTGTCGTCTTAGTGTTAAAATGGATTGATGTTCCCTCAAAATTCACATCACACTAGACAGCGGAACGTAATGTTTGTGAATTATGGAAACTTTGCAGGAATTTAGCGGTGAATCCATAGGAATGTATTTATGGTTAAGGAAAGATATTTTTCAAACACCTCTATATACAAACTACCCATTGGTATACTCTGGTTTTTGGTGACGAGAGGAATGAGTTGGAGGCTTCATGGCACAAAGGGGAACGGTTGGCTCTAAACTAAGGGCTCACGGCAGCTTCTTGGTGAGACGGGCAGCGCTTTCTCCCTACACGGTCTATAGTTACCTAGGGAATTATTTTTCTTCATATCATAGTAACTTCTTAGGTTCTTCTTGGTTTATAAACATACTTACTTGAGGTTAGTGTGTAGAGAAAGTTGGGTGTGACACTCTGCAAGGATTATATATGACTGTGTATAGTGTGTGTTCCCAAGGATGATGGTTTGTATATATGGAGTCTCGGCTTCTTAATAAGTAGGCATCGCACACTCCTACTCTGAGGTGCACAGGCCTACCTACCCCTTAAGTGCACAGCCTTACTCTCAGGTGTTCTCAGGTGTTCACAAGGCACACAGTTTCTCTTGGTGAGGTGAGGCTGGCTGTCTTGGTGTGTTTTGTGCACCTGTCTCCTGTCTAACGTGGTAAGACTGAGGCTATTACAAAGGGGCTTCAACACTACATATTACTGCTAAGATATACACCACCACCACCACCACTACTCATCACCATTACTCAACAGCGATAAAGAAAGTTAGAGGAAAATGAGTAAACTTAGACTTGTATCAGTAGAATTAATGAGTTTGTAAGAGTCAAGTAAATTAGATAAAATGAGCAAACTTAACTTGTACGAGTAGAATTAATGAGTTTTTAATGATAAAGAAAATTAGATGAATGAGCAAACATAGACTTGTATCAGTAAAAGTAATGAGTTTGTAAGAGTTACGTAGTAGTGGTAGTGGTGGTGGTGGTGGTGGTGATGGCTTACCCTACTGTTTGCTTACTTCTTATGGACCCAACCAGCTTCCTGACTGACACCAACACACCCTGACACCCTTCACTGCCCTGTACAGCCTTAGGGAACACAACAGCCTGGGGTGAGGTGGAGGTGATGCCCAATTGTACAGGTTAACTATCAATAATCCCGGCATGAGCAAAAAGCTTTCTCGGTACAGCGCCATCAAAACATAAACATAAACAGTGATGTGCCAACTTTGGGAAATTTTAAACTGCTCTGAAATTCATGATGGAACCGAATTATTGATAGACAACCTGTACTTAACGTCACACCTATGCTCTCAGTGGTGATCTCAGGCTGTTCTGTCTCCTGGTGCTTCTTCGTGTGTTCTGTTGCTTCATGTGTAGTGTAGTTATGGTGGTGTTGTTGTTGTTGCTTCAGGTGTGAAGTGAGGTGTGGTGTCATGCCTCACTTATTACTGTTTGAAGCTTCATGATTAGTTTTTGAAGATGTGGAATGAATTGTTTATTTTGAAAAACCTCATTTGTTTTTTAGTTTTCCAAGTTGATTTTTTGTCATGAATAACCTGTAATGGTATTTTTATATTCACTTGAAGCTCATTTTACAGTCAACTCATCATTAAAAATAGTTTATCTTGAATCATTAGCTATTTTTTCTTCTTCACAAATAGGAAAACATATATATTAAAAGAAAATAATCAATACTAACACCACACTTCCCCCCACCCCCCCCTTACCACCACCACAGCCTGCGCGTCACCACCTCTATATACCCCGTGCCGTCCATCTGTGCCGAGGACCAAATAGCAGACTGGTTCGCCTCCCTGGATGAGTGTCTGCGCTGGAACGACCGTAAACGTCAGAAGCATTTTGACGACCCGGAGGACATGCTGCCTTCAGACCTCACCCCAGACCTCACCCACTCCTCCAGCTCAGACACACTCGACTCTCTCAGTGAAAGAAATGAGGTTGGTGATAACTAGGTGAGTGTGTGTGTGTGTAGGGAAGTGGAGTGTGTGTTAATATGTCCATCTGATTTCATAGACTTTTGTTTGCTGTTTAGAGATAATTTGTGTTGGAGTTTGTTTACATTCCTTATCATGTGTACAATTTACCATACAATCCCTGCATCAGAATATGAGATATGCTTTGAGTAATGATAATATAATAACCATAACATTTGCACTTGTATTTGCAGGTTTACTGATAATAAGGTTGAAGTGAGCAGTGCATTCTCAGCGAGCTTGTCAACAGGAAAACATAAGTTGCCAGCCATGCACAAAGGCAACACTCAGCATTTCTTCAAGTTTGCTCCCTCCCATAGCCACGGGGAGCCGTTGCCACACTCTCAGAGCCCAGTATTAGCAGCATCACAGAAAGGGGTCCACACACCTCAACACAAGCACCACAGTACCTAAGAGATCAGCGGCACACACCTCACTTGTCGCCTCTCCTCACAGGTCCAAACACCCGCTGACAACCATGCAGAACAAGCGTCACCCCGCCCACCCCGCCCACAACTGGTATATTTTGAGGAGGTGGTGTGTATAGGGTGAGGGAGAGGAGCAAAGCAGGATTGGTATGTGTGTTAGGGTGTGTTGTGTTGAGGTGATCTTTCAAAACCTTATTCCTGTGATACAATGAAGAGGTGAGGTTAGCAGAGCAGTGAGTGTGTTGTGTTGTGCCGCCTCAACGGAACACTGCACATGCATGACTAAGTGATGGTTAGGAAGGTGGGAACACAACACTACACCTGTGGCAGCACTAATGGTGGTAGTAATGGTGGTGGTGGTAGTTGTAGTTGTAGTTGTAGTAGTAGTAGTTGTAGTAGTAGTGTGGGTTGAGTCCTGAGTTGTAGGTGTGGTGGTGTGGTAGGTGTGGTGGTGACAGACATCCAGCCCGCCACACGCCCGCCACACACCTGCCTCCACCAATTGTTTGTTGTGAAACTTGATATTATTGTAGACATTTATACATTTTTTAACGATGTTTTATATTTACGTACAATTTGTATATAGATGTTTTTAATTCAGATTTTGACTTTTGATTATTTTATTATTTCCTCACTTTTTTTGAGGTTGAATACAAAACCTGCACTGAAGTCAGTTTTTTTTGAGAGACTTAAGACTCTATGAATAATAATTATGATGAAATTAATGAGACATGACCAATTAATTTTTGAAGATACTGTATATACGACTATCAAACAAATATATACATACATACATACATATATATGCAAACACATTATCTCCAGTACCAGGCAATATGTGGAGAGTTATTGTTCAATCTTCTTGGTGCAGGATAGGAAGGTCAACACTTTTTAGAGTAGTTTTAACGAGAATAAAGTTTTTGGAATAAAGTTTTGGGAATGTGTTTGTAATGAAGTGGAGGTGCATTCAAGGATCACTTCAACTTATACATCACAAAGGTGACTGCAGTGAATGGGTGTGTGTGTCGTGTGGGTGCCAGGTACTGTTAGTGCCACACGAGGGGCCAAGTGTGTGTGTGTGTGTGTGTGTGATGGTGTTGAGGCAGGACAGACACACACCAACGTTCTGATGGTGTTGTGTTGTGCTGTGTCTTGCAGCTGAATTTGTGCAAACTGGTTCTGTATTTTGCTTGATATTGTAATGTTTTATTTGTCCTTGAAAGTAATGATGCGGTGCTGATGTAGAGAGTCATTTAGTACTTGTGTGTCATTGGTGTTATAAATGTCAACGAGAAGTGAAGGTGTTCATGTCCTGCAAAGTGTTGTGGTGTTGTACCCAAGAAGGTTTGGACACACCAATGTTAGTACCTCACTGGTGGTGGAGGCACCTCCCCTCCCCCCCTCCCACCACCACCACCACCACCATGACCACCACCACCACCACCGTTGCTGCCACCACTAAGCCTGTGTGAGCCTGCCTAGGCACCATCAGGCTGTCTGGGGCTGGGGGCAGGAGTGTGTCATGGTGTCACCTCACACCTGCCTGACACAGTGCCACACCCTGGTAGTGTGAGCACACCTCACACTCCCGGCCTTCACATGATCCTTCTGGTCCTGGGCTGAAGTGTTGTTGTTTGTAGTTGTTGTTATGAGTTAATGAAGGTGTAACACTTGTACAATGATCAGTGTGGGTACAGTACACGTGGTGATGCATTACCTTACCTGCCGCCACACTCACTACCTACATTCACTTCCAGTTTTGGTGATAAAAGAGCAAGATTCTGGCTCAGGTGTAGCACACAAAACTAGACCTATTTTTATACTAAATAAAATTTTTTACTAAGAATCCCTTGAGGTAGTTAGTTAGCCTGTTACTTTATTCTATTGGTATTTAGATGTTGTAGTTAGTCTGGTAATGATTTTAAAAGTTATTTTTAATTATTTATGACTGTTTTCTAGTGAGAAAATTTTAAAAATATATATATGTTATGATTTTTTATGAAATATTATATTTGAAAATCAAAACTATGCATTTCATGTTCATTGTACTATTCCCAAATTTGTGGTGAGCATTGTACTCTTGACTGTTTGTACGAAATTATTGTTAAAGCAACAGAGTTTACTGAAAGAATTTATTACAATTATATAATATATAAAAGAACCAACATTGGGAATATTCACAAATTAAAGGGGATAGGGAGAAGAGAGAGAGAGAAGAGAGAGATAAAGGGAAAATAGAAACTAATATATTTGTGTGTATGTATTTCATAGACTTTTTATATATAAAGCATATTGTAATGTTGCACTGACACCTGTTCAGCCAATTACTGGTTCACCTTTGTTGTGTGTGAGCACCAGGCACTGTGTGTAGGGTGACGGCACCACACGGCGGCACCACAAGGGCACCGCGCAGACCAAGGGTGACGCCACGCCAGGCCAAGGAAGGGAAGGGTGACACAGACTGATAGGAAGGTGGTAAAGAGGCAGCAGTAAGGGAAACAATAGATGATAGAAGGGAAGGGAAAGAACAGATGATAGAAGGAAAAATAACATTACAAAGATGAGACAGAGACGGAAAAAAAGACTTGAAATAGTTGATAGTAAGTGAAAGGAAAGAGACATGACAGACTAAGGAAGACAGTAGACATTAAATAGACAGTTTGAGAAGAGAAGTAAATGTGAAATATAATGTAATGGAAGAAAGGAAGGAAGGAAATATTAAACAGACAATAAGAAGAGTTTTAGACAATAATACAATAACAGATATCATAAAAACAGGACAATAAGTTAAAATAATGATAGAAGGAAAGGCTGTGAAAATAATAATGAACGAAATATACTTTAGAGAACAAAGACAGACAGACAGACAGGCATAAGAAAAGAATGAGAAAGCAATAAAGAGAAGAGACAAACTGGTAATTAAAATATTCATCGACACATTCCACATTTTCAATCAAGTGTTTATTAAAAAAAGAGAGAACAGTTCTTTGTCAGTTTTTTTTTAGTTTTTTTTTTTTTAGTTTTTTTTATATAGAGTTTTTGTACATAAGGTGAGGTTAGAATGAGTCCAAGTGTAGCAGGTTGATGGGTCTGAGGTCACTTATTTATTAAAAAAAAAAAGTTATTATTACACCTGCCGTTTTTATTACCCAAATCCATCAATCATTGGGGGTCAACGCCAAGAGGTGCATCGCCTCACCAAACCTCCGACACCAGCTCTGAAAATCACCCCATACAAGCCTCCTTCCCATACCAATTAACTAACAAGAATCATTGACTTGCCCGGCCATAAACTTTGTATCCGCCCCCTTGCCCTCCTCCACCCTAGGTTATCACTTTCAGAAATAACCCGAGAAGCAGGATCACTTTCTGGGTAACGTATAACATCTCCATATAGCCGGAGTTGACGTCGGTGGACTATGGTGGTAATAAGCCTTGATTCAGTCGCACGGAGCAGTCGCTGATACCCCATGATAGAATTACTGATATTTTAAGTAAGTTGGTCGCAGGAAGGTTGTAATATATGTACCTGTTACTGCATCAAATTATTTCATGACTGTCATATTTTTTATCACCACAAGCTTTAGGAAATATATTAGAAAAAATCACTGGTATTGGTATTTCCTGCAATTGTTTCCCAGTGAGGAGGAGGAAGAAGAGGAGATCAGTTGTGTTCAAAGGTATTTTAATTATAAGTTTGTGGTAAGGATAATATTAAATACTGGCTAGGTATTTTATTCTTTACTATAATATTGATACCAACTAAAGATATATTCATCATAGCTATTAAATGTACGTGAAATATTATTACTTTTTGAGCGAATAGTTGCTCAGAAAGTCTACAATATATTCAGACCGGAAATGGAAGGTTCAAATAATGGCGGGTAAGGAATGCACCAGATTCATACCAATAAAATAAATAAGAACACACGCATTCTACACAATAATACAAATAAATTACAAATAAAAAAAGCATAAGCCGTTAAACCCTAGCTGCATGTTGTTATAGTGAGTCAGTGAGAGTAATGAGGGAGTGAGGGAGAAAGGGACAAAAAAATAAAAAAAATAACACGCATTTAAGACACTAATATAGATAGATTATTAATAAGGAAAATAATATAAACCATAATAACGTATAATAGTGAGTTAATGATGAGTATAAGTAAGTAATGAGTAAACAGAAGGGAAGAGGGTGAGGAGGTGAAGGTCTCGTGGCTGAGTTTAAACAGAGTCGAGACTTTGGAAACAACAATTAACTTAAACCACCATTAATTCACCTCACAGCCTTGCCACAACCACACACCAAGACCACACAACACCTGGGAGGAGGTAAGAACCATTACAACCATTAATATACAACTGTTAACCTTTAAAAATGACCTTAAATATTATACACTCGGGAAAACTTGTAAACAAAAGCCGAACTGTGATGAATTTTTTAACTTTTTCGTAATATCTCGTTTTTTATGTATTATTTCCATGTGATTTCCGTTTAGTTTTGTTGTATATGATTTATTATTGAACTGTTTGTGGTGGTTAGGTTAGAATAATCAGGTTAGGGTTAGTTGAAGTCAGTTAGGTTAGTGTGTTATTGATGTGAGGTTAGAGTTGTGATTTCAAGCTTCGTGTTGTGTTCACCCATCGTCACCCACCCTCACCCGTCACCCACCACCTTGAACTAAGCTTAAGTACGGGTGACTAATGTGTATTGAGTGATTTGATAATGTTATGCAAGGTTGGACGTGTTGTTTTTCTAGTTGTTCACCCGTTGTCACCCGTCTTCACCCGCCACGTTGAACTAAGTGTGTTTGGGTGTTGTAATTATGTTATTTAAGACTAGATGTTTATTCTTATATTCTCATACGAGGCGTCACTTCAAAAAAATCTAACCTTACCTATTAACAAGGCAGAGACCGACCATCTAACAAAGTGATTCCCAAACTGAGGGTAATATAACAGTTTTTCGAGGCTAATGGAGGAGTGAGAGGAAAGAAAATATATCTAGTGTTTTAATAAAGCCATACACATCAATATTTTGTGAAAGGGGTAATGGTAGCACGCCTAATGTGACTTGTTAAATTGGGTTACAAGATGAACAAATTTGGGAACCACTGAGCTAACGCCAACATCAAGCTTACCGGCGCCACATGTTCAGGACTTAAGGAAAGAAAAATTATGTTCACCCGTTGTCACCCGTCACCCCCGTTGTCACCTTGAGCCAGGGTTAGGTATGGGTGACTAGTGTGTGTTGGGTATTATATTTATTAACGTGGGGCAAGGCGTGACAGGCCTGGATGGCGTTACAAAGGTGTTAGTGTAGCTGTGTTCATTTTTATTTGTATTATTTCGTTATCCGACATCCAGGACTTAATACATTGTTTCCCGTTTTATTTTGTTGATTTTGGTATTCTAAGTGTTTTTATTATTGAATTGGTTCGGCAAATTAAGAATGGATGTGATTGTGAGCTTTGAAGGTTAGGTTAGGTTAGTTTTGGTTAGATTAGGTTTAGTTAGGTTAGATTTGGTTAGCTAAGATTACTAAAGGTTTGGTTCAGTGAATTTTAAAGTTTAATTGAAGAAAAGAAACAAGTTCGCTGAAAATTTACCATTATTTTATTTTATTTTATTTTTATTGTACTTTGTCTACTCGTGTTGTCTATGTCTTCGTTTTAAATAGAATTATTATTATTATTATTATTATGTCGGGTTATAAGTGATGTATAGACTTGCTTGATTTTTACCGACAACACTTTCTTGTGCTATTCAATTAAATAAATAAACATTGATTCAAATAGTGTCTCTGTCGTTAAGTTTACTCGGCACATGACAATTCTATGCACGAGGCGTTTACATCATTAACACTACATAATTCTATACATTTTCTGCACTCAATCTTACGTTGATATGTTCTTCTATGCTTGGGACGGCAGGTATTTTATTTTTATCTATTTACTTACATTAAATTTGTACTGGCTAAGGGACAACAAAAATAGGTAAAAAAAAATCCCGCTTGTCGCCAGGTATGAGTCGTAAATATTACTGCCGCGTCTCACTCCACTCAAATTATCTTGGTTTATTCATAATTTATCAGTAAAATCTATCTTTTTATTCATAGATAACCTTGTGAATGCATATATGATTAATGGAATTAGTAGTAGTGATAAATGGTAATACAATAATTAAATAATAAATCAACTAACCATTCCTCGGCCTGTGTAAGATGATGTACGGTTAAATAAATCACTTACAGGCTATAGCGAGTTAAGCAATAGTTATTTTTATTCATTTATTTATTTATTTATTCATTTCTACATTAAAAGGATACTGGCTAACGGACAACAAAAATATATATAAAAAAAAAATATCCCGCTTGTCTTTGCTATATAATTATTTTGTGCCGATTTAAGCAATAACACTTCCTAAATATGTAGGTGGTGGCGGTAACATTATTATACCATTTTATTAACACTGTACAAGTTAATTCCATGGTTGTATTGCCTCAAAATAACATTAAAACCAATCAAAGCACAATAACAGGTATCAAGGCTGACCTGACCTGACCTGGCCCTTCCCCTGTCCTCAGAGTGCCCAGCTTGAGATCAACATGGAGGTGACAGAGGAGAACCTGAGCCGCCTGGTGGAGGTGCTCACCCACACACTCTCACAGGACCCATCACAGCGACGCACAGGTAGGTTAGGTTAGGTTAGGTTAGCAAGGAAGGACGAGGAAGATTGTTATATTTTACTTCATACTAATAGGTCTTCAAATTTAAACGTTATATGTGTGTCTAAGGTAAAATAAACTAGATATATATGAGTTAACTAGACATATTTATCTTGTTAAGAGAGAGAACTATTACCATCTTTCCACCCTAACTTGACCTGACTTGACCCGGCAGCGGAGCAGTTTTTGAGTCAGGTTGAGGGCAATGAGAACTACCCAGTGCTGCTGCTGACCCTGTTGACCCGAGATGATGCCCAGGTGCCCAAGAACATCAAGCTGGCAGCATCCATCCACCTCAAGAACCTCATCAAACGAAACTGGGTGGTGGTGAGTTAGTTTATTCATTCACTTACTCATTCACTCACTATCTATCTATCTATCTGTTGCACTCACTCACTCACCATTTCCTTCACTTACACACTCACTACTTGTTTCATTTACTCCCTCTCTCCTTGTTTCACTCATTCACTCCCTTCGTACTTGCCTTCCTTTACTCCCTTACTCCTTCCTTCCCTCCTACACTCCTTCCTTCACTCCTTCCTTCCCTCATGTGTGTCCATCCGTTTGTGCATTATACATAATTTTACACTAATAAGGTATACTAACCCTCTCTCATCCTTCCTCCCTTCCCCTCAACCTTCCTCCTTTCCTCCACCTTCCTCCCTTCCCCCCCTCTTCACCAGGACGAGGACGGCACCAACCGGATCAGCACCCATGACCGTGTAGTGGTGAAGCGAGAGATTGTTGACCTGATGTTGCGTTCCTCGGAGGGTGTGCAGAGGCAGCTCTCGCAAGCCATCTCCATCATCGGCAAATCTGACTTCCCTCACCAGTGGTCCGACCTCATCCCCTACATGGCTGAGAAGTTCAAGTCAGGTGTGTGTGTGTGTGTGTGTGTGTGTGTGATAGAGTAGAGAGAGATGTGTATGTATAGTTAAATAGACATAGAATAATAGATTAGATTACCTTATGTCTTTGGGCAAAATATTAGTGTGATTGAATGAATTATTGAAACTATTAAAACTCCATGAAATTACCACACCTCCTTTCCCTCCCTTCCTTCCCTTCCTTCCCCTTCCTTTCCCTCTACAGGTGACTTCAACATCATCAACGGGGTCCTGCAGACGTCCTACTCGGTGATGGAACGCTACGAGTACGAGAACAAGTCCGACGACCTCTGGAGGGAGATTAAATTTGTGCTGGACAACTTTGCACAACCTCTCACTACCCTTCTTGTGGTGGGTGGATGGGGTTGAGTTAGTAGTAGATAGAATATTTACGAGTTTATTTATCTCAATACAATACAGAAATGAGGCTAGATAACCTAACCTAACCTAACCGAACCTAATCCCACATTCTAACACACCCCATCTCTCCTCCACCCTTCCCAGGAGCTGATGAAGTTCGCCGGGGACAACCTGAACAATGGTGCCGCCCTGCGCATGATATTCTCCTCCTTAGTATCCGTCGGGCAGCTGTTTTTTGCCCTTAACTCACAAGATCTCCCGGAATTCTTCGAGGACAACATGGCGGTTTGGATGGAAAATTTTCTCACCCTCCTCAACTTTACCAGTCCTCTCCTAGCCTCCTCTGATGATGAGATGGGAGTGTTGGAACAGGTGTGTGTGTGTGGATGGGGAGGTGAAGGGGGTACTTGTTAGTGAAATTAATGGGATAGGAACGGCCAGAATGTAATAATAATAATAGTGAGGTTAAGATAAAGTTATAACCCTTAGATAAATAAATAAATAGGTAGATAGATAAATAATAGATAAATAATAATAATAATAGTGAAGTTAATATAAAGTTGTAACCCTTTCTTTCAGGTGAAGAGTCAGGTGTGTAAGAACATCACTTTATACGCCGGCAAGTACCGAGAGGAGTTTGAACCTTTCATTGAGAACTTTGTGACGGCCGCCTGGAACCTACTCTCAAACACACCACTCGACATCAAGTACGACCAGGTGAGTGTGTTAGTGTGTGTGTTAAACCTTCCTCATGGGTGTATTCGTGTGTGTATATAATAAAATAGAATGAATAAGATAAGTGAGGGTAAATAAGGGTTGTAGGTGTCTTGATACTCCTCTCTTCAATAAATTATCAAGTCATAGGAAGATGGACATACAGATTCAGGTAGAGAGTTCCACAGTTTACCAGTAGAAGGGAAGAAAGGTGAAAATACTAATTAACTTGCATAAATAAGGTAGGTGGACAGAATAGGGATGAGAGAGAGAGAATATAAAGACATGTAATTCACCTCCTTTCTTCCTTCCCTCGGCAAACAGATGGTGAGTCTAGCCATTCAGTTCCTGTGTGCTGTGGCGGAGAGGGACCACAGCAAGGGACTCTTTGAAAATGAACAGGTGCTCTCGGGGATCTGTGAGAAGGTCATCCTACCCAACATGCACCTCAGATGTGAGTATCAGTGACCTTGAATACCCTTCTACCCTTCCCTTACCTCTTCTTCCCTTCCCTTCTCTTCACCCTCATTTTTTTTTAACATTGACAAGGGAAGAGAGAGTAAAAAGTTGTTTATACCTGTTTTCTCACCTGTTTGACTTACCTTTACCCTAGAGGTGAGGTGAGGTGTGTGTGTGTGTGTGTGTGTAATGGTGTGTGTGTGTGTGTGTTTGTTCCGCAGCCTGTGATGAGGAGTTGTTTGTGGACAGTCCGGATGGTTGGGTTGCACAGGAGCTGGAAGGCGCCAACACAGAGACCCGAAGGAGGGCTGCTGTGGACTTTGTGAGGGTGTTGTCCAGGCACTTTGAGGCGCGCATGACCCAGGTGTTCGGCCAGTATGTACAGGTGAGGCAGGGCGGTGGTGGTGGTGGTTAGGTGTTGAAATAGTTAAGTGGTTAGTGTGTTTATGTTATGTTATGTTATGTTACTCTGTTGGGAAAGGTCAGCTAACTTTCCCTCAAGAGTGTTTAGGAGTGTGACGTTAATCTCATTCCCTTTCAGTCTATGCTAGCGACCTATGCAGAGAAGCCGAACGAGTGTTGGCGTAACAAGGTGGCAGCGATATACTTGGTGACCACGCTGTCTGCTAAGGGTCAGACAGCACGCCACGGCACCACCAAGGTCAACGAACTGGTCAACATCACAGAGTTTTACCAAGGTCACATCCTGCCTGAGCTGCAGAACCAGGACGGTGAGTGTTGGGTGAGGGTGGCTTTGAGTGGTTGTTAGAAGTGTTTTGTTAGTATTGAGTGTTGGTGTTATTTATAAGTGTTAGTACTGGATGAGTAGTGACAATTTGAGTCTAATGTGTTGCACTAGTTATTCAAGATAGCAAAGTTGAAGGTTGGTTTTGTTAGTTTGTCAGTAAGTGAAGATAACAGACAGGTGGTGGTGGTGGTGGTGAACATTGAAATAACTTTTTAAGATCATAGTCAGTAAGTAGAGTGTCAGAATGTTTGATGAGTGTTGGTGAAGGTGAAGGTGCAGGAGTCACTTCATGTGTTTTGATTCCCCTTTCCCTTGATGCAGTGAACCACCTGCCCATCCTGAAGGCGGAGGCCATCAAGTATGTGATCAGCTTCCGCAGTGTGCTTCCCTTTGAGGCGGTGAAGGTGTGTGTGCCAGACTTGATCCGCATCCTGACAGCAGAGTCTGCCGTGGTGCACACCTACGCCGCCGACGCCATCAACAAGGTGTTCCTGCTGAGGGTGGCGGGCCAGGTGGCGGTGCAGAGGAGTGACGTGTCTCCCCTGGCCGGCACGCTGTACGGCAACCTGCTGGGCGTGCTGTCCAAGGAGGGCTCGGCGCAGAACGAGTACGTGATGAAGACCGTCGCCACGGTGACCAGCATCATTGAGGGTGACCTGATGCAGCACGCGGGCATGGTGGTGCCACAGCTGGTGCTCAAGCTGCAGCACGTGGTCAAGAACACAGTGAAGCCTCACTTTGTACACTACCTCTTTGAGACTCTCTCCCTCGTGATCAAGACAGTGTGCGGCTCCGTGGACGGCGCCGTCGGGGAGTTTGACCGCAACTTGTTCCCAATCTTCCAGGAGATCCTCCAGCAAGAACTGGAAAGCCTCATCCCCTACATCTTCCAGATCATCTCCCTGCTGCTGGAGAGGCAGAAGGGCGAGGTTCCCGAGGCCTACCTGTCCCTGCTGCCGTTCCTGGTGATGCCCGTGCTGTGGGAGCGGCCAGGCTACGTGGCGCCCATGGTGAGGCTGCTGCAGGCCTACGTGGAGAAGGCACACACCCAGGTGGTGCAGATGGGCAAGCTGGAGGCAGTGCTGGGCGTGTTCAACAAACTCAACGCCTCCAAGACCAACGACCACGAGGGATTCTACCTCATCCAGTGCATGCTGCTGCACATGCCCAAGGAAGTCCTGCAAAATTACTGGAACCAGATCTTCACCATCATGTTCCGTCGCCTCACCTCCAGCAAGACCACCAAGTATGTGCGGTCACTGCTGGTGTTCTTTGGGCTGTTTGCGTGCCAGCACTCAGCGTCACGGCTCATCCAGATCATTGACTCCCTGCAAGCCAACATGTTTGGCATGGTGGTGGACCGCCTCATGGTGCCTGACCTGCAGAAGGTGGCCGGGGACACAGACAAGAAGATCTGTGTGGTGGGACTGAGCAACATGCTGGCCGACCCTGTGGTGTACTCTGGTGCATACAGGGACCGCTGGGGCACCATGCTGGAGGCGGTGGTGAGGCTGCTGGAGTGTCCCGAGGACAGCTCACTGCCCACGGGGGAACACTTCATTGAGGTGGAGGACATCCCATCCTTCCAAGGGTCTTCCAGCAGGCTCAAGTTTGCCATGAAGGGAGAGTCTGACCCTCTCAAAGGACAGGTGGACAACCCACAGGTTTACCTGGCCCAGCGGCTGGCACAGGTGTCCCAGGCCAACCCCGGCACCATCCAGGGCCGCCTGGCGGTGGTGAGCCAGGAGGTGCAGGCCCACGTGGTGCAGTACCTGCAGGTGGCCGGGGTCACCCTGGCGTGAGGACCTGCCGTGTCGGCCACACTCCCGGGGCGGCGGCGGCGCCTCAGTGATACCTTCTGTGACAATGTAAAGACTATTTTTTCATATTTGCACAACATTTATACCAGTGTACGGTGGACATGGTGTGGCTTGGCTCCTGAGTGCATGCCAGTGCCAGTGCCAGTGCCGGCCTAGATGCTTAGGGCCATAAATGTGATACAGAAGCTTAATATTATAAGTAGTTTAAAGCTTTGTAGAAAAAAAGTCTTGTAATCTGCTGTATTGTGAAACTCAAAAAGAAAAAAAAAACCTAATTGCAGCCTTGTGGCGTGTATATTAGAAGTATTAGTGACCACGTGAAGCAGTGGCGCCACCTGGTGAGCATGGGAAAGTAACTCATTCTATTATAGTCCCAATATAACAACTTACTGTCCTGCAGTCTGAACCATTATTACACATCCGTTTTCTTTATAATGAAGTACAATGAAGAAGCCAAACTCACCTTGACTTTCTGGTGAGGTGATGAAGGAAGGATTTAAACCAGTTATCTAAGTCTTCATAATATTTGCTTGCATATAAACCTGTGTGAGTGTACAAGGTTCAATTGATGCTTGAGGCTCACAGCCAATGTTCTAGCATGGAACCTTGGCTCACATTGTGTTCTTACATAACAATTCATTCTTCAACACTCACCTCATGCCATTTGGTTAAGGTGGAGCCACACCAGCGTGACACGGAAAGTTTGCCTCCACATATTTATTGGCTTCCTCAATGTAACGGTGGTAGTGTGTTGTTGTCCTTATATTACTACTGCTGCTGCTGCTGCTGCTGCTGCTGCTGCTGTTGTTTTTCCATGACGGTGTGGCTCTCACCACCAGCTTTGAGTTTGTTAAGTGATGTTAATTTCTCTGGTTAATAATACAGTATAAGCTCAATTTAACGGAACACAATTTTCAATTCTTAGTATACAATTCTACTAAATTGAACAATGGAACCAAGCCACAGACTCTTGTGTTATGATGTAAGTTGTTTGTTTGACTTACAACTCCACCCGTGTTTGTTGTGGATTTGTTTGTTGTAGGTGTGTGGGTGGGTGTGTGTGTGTGTGTGTGGAGTGAAGCCATGCACAAGGTGCAAGAAAAGCAGCAACGAGTCAAAGCTCAATGTAACAGAACTTTGCTTGGCTCAATTACTCTGTTAAGTTGAGCTTCTACTGTACTTTAAGTTTTTCTTCGTACTTTTACAAAAAAAGTTGTCTTTCCCACTATGTGGGTACTTCTTAATCAGTTTATAGTTTTCACAGTATTGAGCATTTTCTGCTGAATAAAATAGTTTTAATTAATCATAATTTAGTTTTTCCGTGTTTGTGGTATTGACTCAGTCCCTTGATGGCACCTTGTGTGGGTGAACTCAAGGTATTTAGCCTGGACCACCTCCCTGCCCTGCCTGGTCCTAGCAGGGAAGTAGCCGGTGGGAGCCTGGGAGGGGCGGTGGGTGGTGGGCGGTGAGGCAAGATGAAGTGAGGAACTAGGCATATACGTGTGATATGTACCACCACTGGTGACCTGCACATTAGTCAACAGAATCAGAATCCATGTAATGTTCTGCAACACCCACGGAACAAACGGTACTATGGTGTGCAGGTGTTGTAAAATGTGATGCAGTAAAGTTACACTGTTCACCTCCACTGTAACGGAGATCACACTCAAGGAATAACCACATATTAAAACTCCTTTTTATTTATAAAGCTGAACACAACTCAACAATGGCAATGGAACACAATTGGAAAGAAGGCATTACTGACGTCAATGTTCATGAAATACAAAGTGCACACAAGAACAAACAAGTCTTTAAGGAAAACTATCCATTAAACAAAAGGAAGGCTATAAAAATCACTTAGTCAGTATGATTACAAAACATTTTTTAATTTGGTTTGTAAATTTAAGAAACAATGAATTCTCCCACACTACAAGATATGTAAGTTCATCTCAACGAAAACAATTCTATCCACAAAACAATAAACAGGTCTTAGCATGCAAGTCCAGCATTCTTATGAACTAGTTATAAAATATTACTCTTCTAAATAATCTGATAATGTTTAAGTTGGTGAAGCCTGACGAGGCTATCCAGGTGGAGGGAGCAGGATGGGGAGGGGGGGTATGTGTGGGGGGGGGCGGGGGAGGAGGCCTGTGTTTATAAGAACTCTTCACACCAGTCAGAGAGGCACTGGTGACAGTCTGCTGCCTGCTTTGCATTAGCATTGGATGTGTCCTTCAGCCAATCTATGAACAGTTCTTTGTTCTTCTTCAGCACCAGGAACTGACCCAGCACTACATAGGCCTGAGGGGAGAGAAGGTCAGGTCAGGTCACAGTACAGGGTGGATGTTGAAATCCACAACTATGTGTTCAACTTGTGTGTAGTGTAAAGGCCTCACTCACTGGCTGAGGAGACATAATAGTGACAATCCTACACGTTACAATAACACTCCCTCAAACACCCTAGATTCATTACATCCTCAACATCAGGTACACTTCTTTTTTTATATCCTTAACCCGTGGCGCTGGTAGGCTTAATGAAGGCCTTAGATGGTCAGCCTCCGCCCATTAGTAGAGCAGGTTAGATTATTTTCTTCAAGTGACGCCTCGTTTCATATAGAGGCTCATGCTGCCAGCGGAAGCTCCTCGTGCATATAACTTTGCAGTCCCGTCAAGGATAGCATTGTGGCAGCATGTGGGTGATCTTTGGCCACTCGGCGGTACAGTATTAACAAAGAAAAGTGGCCAGCGGGTACCGGGACTCAAACTCTGACTCTGAGCTGGTATGCCTAGCCACTAGGCCACTGTCTCCCCATGTCACTCACTTATGGGTGAAACAGCCAGACAGGAGGTGAGGGTGAGGTGTGTCAGACTCACCTTATCAAAGCCTCGGGTGGAGAGCCGGCCGCCCAGCACGGGTCCAATGCCGGCCAGGTCCGTCACCTCCTTCTCCCCCATGGGCTCAGCCACAAAGTTACGGTGCTTCTGGCTGGTGGAGGACATGGTGCCACTCTGCAACACAAACACACACACAGCTAATGATTGCACACACACACACACACCTGAACTATATTGTATTGTTACATAATAAAGCTACATCAACACATATTGAACACTCCCCATTTCTACATAACTAAAAATAATATTTTAACTACTCTACAGTGATGAGGCTTTACTCATAAATATTGGCAGATTTTAAAAATTATTATCATTATTAGTTGTAGTAGTATGAATGATTTTAACCAGTCATGAGGGGTGACAGTAAGCTTCTAACCACCAAGAATGTTTAATAAGTTTCACAAGTGTTCAGTGTTTATGTTACTCTGAAAAAGAAAAAAATATATGGACTTAGCTACAGGTATTTCTGTAAGCTGTATAACACTGCCGACTTTAATGCATCAGTTATAGGTTCCTAACATAATGTACTGGTGTTATACCAGTGGTTCTTAACCCTTTTATTAGCACGCCCCCTCTAGGAGTTGTTCCTTCCCTCCATGCCCCATCACGACCATAAACACATGATTATTAATAAACAAATCAACATCAAAATACAACTTTACCATAACAACCACATGATTTTAAGCACAAACGGTATTAAAAACTTGTGAATAACACACAGGGCAACACATACGTGTTCACAATTCACCACTAAACTTATGGCTGCTTACTATTTTGAGGTAAATATAATAACTGAGATATAGCATACCTCTACAGCCTTAACTGAATAAATGTGAGAGGCTAGCAGTTATTTCCAGGAATGTGTGTAGAAGACTGGGAGAGAACGGGACTCACCAGTCACCAACGAGCAGAATACAGGACCAGTACGAGTTAAAACCTCCCCTCCCAAGGCTGTCAAGCACTACAAAAAATTATAAGTGGCGATAAGATTGGTAGACTATAGAAAACTAGAGTTATAAGGGAATACTTTTCCATTTTTTCATAAACTTCTCATTATTTGACCGTGTTCTCGTGAAGAGAATAACAAATATAATTAGAGAAATTCCTTCTTTTTCCCAAGGGTTCCCTTGGAAATGACTGACGCCCCCTAAGTTGAGAACCAGTGTGCTATACTAATACTACCTCACTCCACCACCTTGTTACTCCTTACCTCCTTACCTAGTGATGGGTTTTTAAAAGTATTAATATTCTTATTGTTTATGACTTGTTCCGGCAGACTGTTGCACTCGTTGATGATTGATGTGAAAACCCCGCTACTCACCAAGCGTCACACACACACACACACACACAGCGTTACGTAATGCTACCCCAAAACTTTTCTTTGTTATCGTTCACGCCTCCAAATGGAACAGTGTCACTGAAAATGTAGTAAAGGGTACCACAGTTAACATGTTTTAAAACAGATATGACCAGTTTGAGACTGAAACAAAACTGAGAAGAGCCACTGACACTGACACTGGCAACCCTTAAGAGCTTGGATTCTGTTGCCCCTTGACTCTCACTAGGGTAGGCAATCACTACGCTAAACACAAACACACAAACACACACACACACAAAAAAAAACCACAACTTCCGTATCAACAAAATATCATAACTAACAAGAAAACATGATATATCTTCAAGGTATATAGATCCAATAAATGAATAAATAAATAAATCTATAATGGAAACCAAGGAATAGTAATTGTCGCTAAGCAAAACAGTGGAAATGCCAATCATGAGGCACGCCACAACCACTTCTAAAGATAAATAAATAAACAAATAAATAAATAAATAGATAAATAAAACAAATAAAACAAACTTAATGATACCATGATCTCATATGATAATACATTTCATCATCATTATTATTATTATCATCATTATTATTACTTCTATAACATTGCATCATGTTGTTTGGGTGCCGAATACACACTACCTAGCATGCAACACCCGCTAATAATTTCCTAGTCACACCTTTATCTAACCTTGCAGCCCCACCTTTACCTGCCTAGTATAATCTGTGTGTTATGTTACAGGTTTAGGAGTGCACGAAGGGCCTCACCACTCAGCAGGAGACAGTAGAGGGATAAATAACAGCAGTCCTCCTCGCCTGCCTATGCGCGCCAAAACCTTCTTCTTGAGACCACTCAAACTTATCCAGTAAACCTTAATGTAAAGATACAATAAAAAATGTTGTTATAAATGAATGTTTGATGAATGTTAAGATGGACTTATAATATATGTAATGATGAATGTATAAGATTGTATTTTTATAGAGTATTTAGGTATTTATAGTGGTATGTAATGTATTTTTCTGTATTGTAAGGAAATATTAATGTTGGAAATAAATGTATATTAACAAGGTAAGCATTTATGATAGCTTTGAATTAATTGGTAACTTTTAAAGCAGAAATCTTGAATATTTTATTTGCATATTTTGGAGTGTAAGGTTATAATGCAATGTTTATGTTCATCTATCTTCAAAAGGAGGATTTCAGAATGTAATGTTAAGTATTTAAGATGAAGTTCGTATTAAATGTCGTATTAAATGTCATGTTTTGGTGTTGACACATGCAAGTTTATTTATATCACGTTTCCTTTGTTGATCCAGAGAGTCCCAGTGTGAGTAATATTAATAAAGAAAAGGTTAATATTAAGACATGTTGTAGTTTGTAGTAATAATTTAATAGAAAAAATAAAGTTTCCCATATTACTGATTTCATTCATTGAAAAGAAACACCTATCTCATTTCATAACAGGTCTACTATTATCTATATCATATGCTTAGCTATTTGAATAATGCCTGCAATGATAAAATAAATAATAGTAATACATCAACATCAGTAGCCAATACAATTACATAAACAATCTTTAGAATACATGAAGCTGCAGTGACCCGGTGTAATAAAACAACAACGAACACATCATCATAAATAAAACAAAAACAAAAACGCATAAACCACCATTATGACACAAATAAGTGAATGAGGTCAAAAAAATAGAATGATGTGAAACCTTTGCAGTCCTTTCATTAGGTCACGAGACGGTGAAGAGGTGAGACCATGGCCGCCACGCTCCGCCAGACTCCCCTCACCTGCAGCGGACACACACGGCCTGTCGTGCACCTGGCCTTCTCACACCTGTGTCCTGATGGCTACTTCCTCATCTCAGCCAGTAAAGGTAAGGTGTGTGGGTGGGGGGGGGGATGCTGGGCTACTGTCTGTGTGTACGCATGTGTATGTGTATGTACGAGTGTGTATTTACCTAGTTGTATTTAGTGTGTGTAGGTCTACGTGTGTATGTATATATATATTTATGTATGTAGGTGTACGTTTCTGTGTGTGTGTGTGTGTGTGTGTGTGTGTGTACGTGTGTGTGTGTGTGTGTACGCCTGTGTGTGTACAACTTTCTCCTGGGTCTAGGGAGGAGTGGGGGGAGGGCAATGCATGGGGGGGGAGGGATGGGTGAATGTAAATAAAGAGAGACAAATATAGATAAGAGATTAATTTATCTTATTATTATCTTCTTTTCCTTATTCCATGTTTATTTTTTTCCCTCATTTCTTCGTTATCAGTGTGTGTGTGTCGCCTCTTAACCTTATTTATGTATTATCAGTCAGAGAGAGAGAGAGAGAGAGAGAGAGAGAGAGAGAGGGTGGTGGTGGGTGGTGACAGTGACAGTGACAGGAGGAGGAGGAAGAAGAAGAAGAAGAAAGAGGAATGATGAAAACAAGGAGATAATGACCTAAGAAGAATTTATACAATTGATAATGTTGTTTTAAGAATATAGTTACTAGGAAAGGAAGGTTTTGTTAGGTTAGATTACGTATATTTAGGTTAGATTAGTTATAGTTAGTTTAGATTACGTATTGTTAGTTTAGATTATGTATAGTTGAGTTAGATTAGGTTTAGTTGAGTTAGATTAGGTTTAGTTGAGTTAGATTAGGTTTAGTTACGTTAAATTAGACATTGTTAGAGAAGGTATAAATAGGTTTGATTCGATCTAGGTATAGTTAGATTAGGAAGAAAAAACAGTGACTCAGTGTGGGGTTAGATTAGGTTAAAAAACAAAATAGAGTAGTTAGGTTAGGTAGCAAACCTTGAAATTATCTTGTAAAGTGTGAAGAATTAACACTTGTAATTAGCTAGACTCAGGGTGGGTGGGGGGGGGGTTAGGGAGGCTGAGTGAGGCAAGTATTGTGTTGAGGTTGTGATTGTTGTGGGTTTCGTGTATGTATCCTCTCTCTCTCTCTCTCTCTCTCTCTCTCTCTCTCTCTCTCTCTCTCTCTCTCTCTCTCTCTCTCTCTCTGTTCTTCTTTTCTTATTATTCAATCTTTCTTTTCACATTAATTCTACTACTACTACTACTACTACTTCTTGTTCTTGTCGCAGTAACATTGATTAATAATTTACCTTGTAGTGAGAAATTGCATCTTTTAATTGAAGTAAGTAAAGAAATATATAATGATGATAATGTTGATAATATATTTTGATAATTTTATTGTATTGTAGTTTTAATAAGTATTGTCGCTGGTGTATTTTTTTTTATATATATTTTATGAACATTATTATTTTTTTGAGTTGGAGATGAAGGTCAGTGTCAAGGCGTGTGTGTGTGTGCGTGTGTGTGCGTTCCGTGTCATATAGTGAAGATGACGGTGAGTTATGTGTATCAGCTTCATGAAAGTGAGGTAAAGGAAGGTGAGTTTGGGTTAGCTAGGTACGTTAGGTAAGTGAAAGTGAGGAGGGGAAAGGTGGGTGGGTGTGGATGCCCTTGTGTTAGGTAAGTGAAAGTGATTTGGGGTTGCTATGTACTAAGTAAGAGAAAGTGAGGTTAATGAATATGACTAGACTATACAGTGAGATATACCTGAAAGTGACCCAGCTGAAAATGAGTTAGGTGATAGTGAGGTTAACTTGTGTGGTTAAAATGGGTTATTGACAAGTGAAAATGACTTAGATAAAAAAATAAATGAAGGTGAATGCAAGTGAAAATTTAGAAGAATAGACAAAAGTGTGAAAATAAGTTAGATAAATAAATAATATGAATACAAATAAAAAAAATAATAACTTCGATAAATATAAAAAAAAGATCAATACAGACAAAAATAACTTAGATAAATAGAAAAATGAAAATAGGACAATAAAATGAAAATGAGAGTAGCTAACAAGACCACCACCACCACACAACAAGACACCACACCCCTACCCCCCCTCCTCCACACCCCTACCCCGCCCCCACCTCACTTCACCTGTGGGAAGGGCAAGGGAGTGAAAGCGAGGTGATGCAGGTAAGAATGTGTCCAATGCTGCAGTAGTCAACCTTAGTAGCCTCAAGGACAAGTGAAAGTGAGAGAGAGAGAGAGAGAGAGAGAGGGAGAAGGACAATGTAAGGAAAAAAAAAGAGACAGTAGGAAAGTAAAAAAAATGAGAGGAATTTCTAAGATATATATAAAAAAAAAGGAAGAAATAAAAGAGATAGAAAAAAAAACATGATAAAGGAGGAAAATAAAGAAAAAGATTGAAAGGAATATATAAGAAAAAAAAATAGATTAAAAAAAACTGAAAGGAAATGCAAAAAGGGAATTAAAAAAAGATAAAAAAAACAAATGAAAATACAGTATTAGGAAAAGAACCAGATGATGGATGCTATGACCTTGACCCTTGACCTTTGACCTTCCTGTGGTATGTCAAGGGAAGTGCCAAGAGTATCATCCATGCATATTATTATTATTACTATTATTATCCTTCTCTCCATCCCTCCCTTATTCACTTACTCCTTCACTCCTTCATTCCTTCACTCACCCTCCTTCCTTCCTTCCCACACAGATGGTAAGCCTATGATGCGTCAAGGCAATACCGGAGACTGGATTGGTACTTACGAGGGCCATAAAGGTGCCGTCTGGGGCGTGGCACTCAACACCGACACCTCACGCGCGGCCACGGCAGCAGCGGACTTCACAGCAAAGGTTAGGCCAAGGAAGGGAAGGGTTAAGGGAGGTTAGGTTGAGTTAGGTTAGGTGTTAAATGATTGAGAGTAAAGCAAGTACATACATTTAAATATTAACCAAAATAAAGAGAGAAAGATGAGTGTATAGACAAGTTAATCCTCACCACCCACTACACACCCGTCCCCCTTCCCCCGTTACAGGTGTGGGATGCTGTGTCAGGGGAGGAGCTGCACACATTCTCCCACAGCCACATTGTTAAGTCTGTGGATTTCTCTCCCTCGTCCTCGGAGCTGCTCACAGGATCCAACGAAAAATTGCTCAAGATTTTCGACATCGCTAAACCTGAAGCTGGTGAGAGAGAGAGAGAGAATGAATATCTGTACATAAACACACACACAAACACACAATACAATACAAGAAGTGAGTGTTTAGTGTTAACCTTCCCTCGCCTTCCCTCCACAGAGCCTCAGGTGTTTTCAGGCCACACCGGGAGCCTCAAACATGTCCTCTTCATGAACGAGGGAAAACAGATGCTGAGCTGTGCCGAGGACAAGACCGTTAGGCTGTGGGATAAAACTGCAGGACTGGTGGGTATTATGAACACACACACACACACACACACTCATTACGTTTAGACATATACATGAAAATATTATGCAGTGCTGTTTTATATTCATTGTTGTTTATTTTTTTACAACACTGTACTTATAAGCTATGAATAAAGGCCTTGTATAGTGTGTTTGAGTTGATATTTATTGTACAGGTTAACTATCAATAATCCGGCATGAGCAAACACCTAATTCTGGGTACAGCGCCATCAAAACATAAACATAAACAGTGCCTCATGAAAACAGTGATGCGCCAACTCGGGAAATTTGAAACTGTGCTCTGAAATTCATGCCGGAAAACTGATGGAACCGGAATATTGATAGTCAACCTGTATTGATGTTTAGTAGAGGAACACTGATGAAGGGTGTGTGATGGTGTGTGTTTGTGTGTGTTTCAGGAGGTGCAGAAACTAGAGGTGGCACACAACCCCACCGGCATGGAACTGAGCAGCGACAACAAGACTCTCACCCTCACCTACGGCTCCAAGGTGGCCTTTTTATCCCCCGAGACGTGAGTTAATAATAATAATAATAATGATAATGATAATGATAATAATTGCATTGCTTATCAAACAAAATGAGTTTCAATCCCCACCACCTATTGTGACTATGAAACCCAATAATCCCTAATAACTAGATACTGACCCAAAAATATATAGTACAATTTTTTTTTATACATACCTAATGATTTCAAAGTGGTACAAAGCTTACTGAAACTACTACTAGTTGGTTAGGTTTGGGACTCCTTGATAATTGTGTCAAACCAATGCCATAGTAACAGGGTGGTGGTGTGTTGTGGTGGTGATGGTGGTGGTGGTGTTGTGCTGAGGTGACCCTTGGTGTTGCAGGCTGGAAGTGCAGAGGGAAGTGACTGTACCAACGGCCGTCTACTCCGCCTCCCTCCACCCTGACCGCTCCGTCTTCATCTGTGGCGGCGAGGACTTCAAGATGTACAAGTTTGACTACAACACCAACGTGGAGATAGAGTCCTTCAAGGGTCACTTTGGTCCGGTCCATTGTGTGCGGTTCAGCCCTGACGGTGAGCTGTATGCCTCCGGGAGTGAGGACGGCACACTGAGGCTGTGGCAGACCACCGTGGGCAAGACTTACGGCCTCTGGAAGTGTATAGACGCTGCCGGGGAGAACAACATCACCAAACCCGAGGCCACGGCTTGAGGGGCGGCCCATGGCGGGGCGTCCCCTCGACTCCCTCTCCTTCCTGAGGTTTTATTCTCGTTTAGCGGCATTTCCTCCATCGGTCCGTCACTTGAAATTACCTCCTAATTTATTGTAGAATGAACTCTTACGTACCCTATTTTATTTTCCTTTTTTCCTGGTAGTGATGACGGTTGGTCTTGCTGTCAGGCCCGAGGTGCTTCATTGTGCTCATACACTTCCTTTTGGAGGTGTCTCTTTATTTCTTTTCCTTCCTCCTTTATTCTGGATGATGCAGGATATTTTTCTACAAGGTCACATGACAGCTTTCCTGCACCAACCTTGTGAGTAGCTCATTGCTGGGCAGGGCAGGGCAGGGCAGGGCAGGACAGGGCAGTCTTCCAGGGCAGGGGTCAAGCCTCTGTGTGCCAAGTACTCTTAAGTATTGTCTTGGTTTTCAGTTTGTTTTTGAGGTGCCTAATTTGGCAATATTGAAGTGGTCCAGCTGGTGACACTTACCTGTGCCTTATTAGCCTGTTGGGGCAGCTTCTCTCAGTCTCTTCCATGTTGAATTATTAGTATTATTATTTTATAGGAGAGAGAGTTTTGTGTTGCTGGAAGTGCACCTGCCTGTCCTTGGTGTGTTGTCAAATCATTAGTCCCTGTGATTTATTGTTTTTATTTTGGTTTACGGTTATGGTTTTTAGTTCGTTTATATATGGATATAAATATTTATATATTTTCAACCTGGGTAGTGAAATTGGACTCTAGCATAGTGGAATCTCAAAGAAAGCAAAAACATTCCCATCTCCATGGTGAAACTTTATTTATTTTTACCCACTAGTGCCCAGTATCTTGCTACTTCATTGCGCTAGTCAGCTGGTTGTATTTTCAAAGAATTTTTACAAGAATAAACAAAAAATCAACACATTTCCTCCTTCATCCCACACTAGACTGAGGTGAGTGAGTGAGTGTTGTGTTGTTCATTCATTCATCTCTTGACTTGATGTTACCTAAGACAACACCAAGTCAGAACACCAAGCCTAAGCCACTCTACAGGGAGGTAAGTGTGGTGATGTGATGACTTCTGTATGTATGTGAAGAAGCAGACAGCACGGCAGGACACCTAACCAACAGACACTTGACAATCTTGATGTAGCCGGGAAAACAGATTGTCAAGCACTGTTATGTTTATGTGTGTAGTGATGCAGAGATATGATTTTAGAGTTAATGAAATGACCATGAAGGGAAAGTGTTAGAGGTGATTGTGTAGTTACGGTTTACAGCACACTTGTTTCATGGTTAATGTGTTGTCATGAGGGGATGAAGAGTAAGGCCGGGAGCTTACGTGGCATTGTGTCCACGACGCTGTGGCACCACACTGAAGTGTCTGTCCTGACTGAGCCACACCACAGAGTTGCCCGTGTGTATGGCCAGAGCCACGCCACTACCACGCCCCGTGCGGCCTATTGTAATCCTAATATTGTTATCTTAATTTAGTTATCCCTAGTTTATAATGTGGCGAAGAGAAAAATGTAACGATGCTTCACCAACGTGACTGCCAGGCACTGCCAGGCAGTGTGTCAGATGTCAGTGAAGCCATGTGCCCGTAGCTCAGCCACATCTGCTCGTGTGGGCGCGTTCTCAACACAAAGCCACGCCACGCTGTGGCGGGGATCAGTAACAGTCACCCACAGATGCTCGTGTGCTCAGCTTCGCACACACACCGACACGACGATGTGGTGCCACAAAGTGGCTCGTCTGCTGCCGGCATTACATAGGAATGTTGATGTGGCTGAGTGAGGGTGAAAGAAGGCAGGGTGATAGTTTGGTAGCTAGGGTGAGGCAGGGTGACAGTCTGGGAGCTAGGGTGAGACAGGGTGATAGGCAAAGACCAGAGGCGGTGCGCTGGGTTCCATTGCCTTCAACTTCTCCATTCTAACGTCCAGAGGGCCTTGTGGGGCTCTGCTGTACGTGGATCTGGGGAAGAGAAATAGTGTAGTTAGGTTATGTAGTGTGTTAGGTTAAGTTATATAGTGTGTTATGGTAAGAGTAAGGTAATTAAATTTATCTTTTTGACAAGATAGGGCTAGGAATCATTAGGTTTTAAATATTATAACACAAGGTCAATTATAATTCCAACAAGAGAGGAGGATGAAAGACACCCATTACCTGTATCTGACCACAATACAGAGTCCGGCAATACTGATAGTGACCATGAAGGCTAGAGCAGCACCAATCACCACCAGGCAGAAGGTGTTGAGGCGGGGCAGCTCGTGGGGCTCCTTGGTGGTGGTGTTGCGGTGTGATGTCACTTGTAAGTAATGGTGAAGAAGTGAACCCTCCTCTTCAACATCATTATCTGGTGGCAGTGCACATGGTGGGATTATTGATGCTGCCTTCCTCTTCCTCTTTCTCCTCTATATTCTCTTAGTTCTCTTTTATTTCCTACTTTTTTTCCTACACCTCTATCACCTCATATGTATTCTGTGTGTACCTTGCATAGAAGAGTAGGTAGTTGGCGGGGGTGTGAGGTCTCTGTTGCAGTAGTCAGTGGTGCAACATTCTACATAGGGTCCTGGCCGCGCCCTCAAGTGAAGGTTGTGACACTGCAAGGAGTTGAAGCTCCTGGGGAAATAATTAATGAAAAAATTAGCATCTAATTTTTTTTTTCTGCAAACAAGAAAACGTTGAGAAAAAAAACATTGTGAGAGATCAAGTTCAATGATATTAAGGGGAAAATAATAAAAAAAACATGAAAAAAAGAGAATAAGATTGCAGTGGAGTGAGTGAGTCTCGGCAACAACAATATACAAAAACTGGTTTAGGAATGGCGCCAAAAATGGGTGTTTGTCTGACAACACGGTGTTCGGCACAAATTACATGATAAAAAACCAACTTACATCAGAATAAAAGGACAATTGATGAGTTTATCGTAAGGTGGTGCATTATGTAGTGTGTTAAAGGGGGAGGGAGGGCGATGCGTGTGTTCAATATCATTTCATTAAGTTACATAAAATAGGTAACTCTTTAGACAAATACCATATAAAAAAAAAATTAATATTCATTGATAATCAGCGAGTTACAATTATTACGTAACTTCTTATGAAAATGTCATTCAAAATAATAGATAGATAAATATATCGGATAACATGGAGATAACATTAGCGTGTTCTCCAGAAGTTAATACTTACATGTCAGATAGAATTAAGGTTACAAAATAACAAGGTGAAAGGTTAATGACGCTAATGTTATCTCCATATTACCCCAAAAGTTGTGTAGTGTTACCCTGAGGTGATGCAGCCGCGTGTAATGGGGTGTGAGCCGTCGTGGTGGTCGTAGTGCTGGAAGTAACACAGGGAGGAGGTGGTGCACGAGGTGACGCCAGCTGCAGCACAGTCAGCGGTGGAACACACACACTGGATCACCGGCGCTAAGGGGGGAAGGGAAGGTATTTCAAGAGCTAAGTTATAGTAATATATCAGTACTAAGCTTGTGAGGGGCGGACGTGTGTAGCCAAGGTCATTATTAAACCTCGAATGTGATAGATAGTGAACCATTATGTGGTGTCTGGTGTGAAGAACTAGAGAAAATCAGTATTACTCGTTATACTGGTTATGTCAACAACTTGGGCAGGAAACATGAAGTAAATAACAGGGGCGTGTATACTAATGGTGTATCTAATCTATATAATATAAGGCTACGATAGTGATTTTAGAGTGTAATTGAAGTGGCAATTTGCTCGCTAGAACACCTGATCAAGTTTGGTGAAGCATACTTGTGGAAAAGAACAATAACGGAGTGCGGGAGATGCCTTGCCTTACCGACTCTATCCTCGGGGCTCCCTTCAAGCAACACCCACCCCCTTCAAGCGCTCCCGCCCCCTTTCAAACTACCCCCATCCCCCTTCAAACGACCCCATCCCCTTTCAAACTACCCCTAACCCCGAGGAAGCCCCATGAAACCCCACCTAACTCATGAACAAGTGTTAGGATGGATCGCTTTCCTATACCCACGAGTCTTGTTGGCATCTCACCCAGAGTATTCACTACAGATTCATCACAAGGAGAAGGATCCACGTCTGGGAAGCATGTTACATTATGTCTTAAAGCACCGGTCAGGTAATTGTTCTGACTTATTTGATGGAGTTAAATATGATCATACTGTCGTGTGATAATGGTTAATTGTTTTTCTTTTAGTACTGTGAGGTTGTTTGTGTTAAGAAGAGAGGCACACGGAAAGAGCAGAGGAGAGAGTGGCTTTGATTATTACTGCTTCTCTTTATCTGCTCCTTCCTTTCTTTATTCCTCCTCCTCCTCCAACTCCTCCTCCTTAAACCAAAGTCCTGAACAGCCAGTCTAGTACCGCTACCCTGGGCTGTGCATATCACGTGCTGACTCCATTATTTAGGAGGATACCGAGTGTGTTCTTGCCTCACACACACACACACACACACACACACACACCGTTACGCTACACTGCCACCGCTACTTTATAACAAACACAATCTTTATCAAAATCTCCACATCGTACATCCAACTCTAACCAAAGAAAAATAAACTAAAAATAACAATTACAGTATATGTGAGAGGATGAAAAAAATAAAATACACGTAAATGTATACGTTATTAAAACCATATAATTAAACACTATTACATGCAACTTAATGTACTTTTTTTCTTTCTCTCACAGTGGGGATGGGCGAGTATAAGCAAGATTATTACTTTATCTACATTTTCTTTAACAAGTTTGCCAAGAGCCGTGCAGTGACCAGCCGTTAACCTCCTCGTCGGTCACTACTTTTAATAATCTCGCGGAGCTGAATACTTGTCGTGGCGGAGGAGGAGGAGGAATAGGAATGTCACCCCCGTCCCAGCAAGTAACTTTTTTCTCTCCCTCCCTCTCTCTCTTTCTCTGGTCTTATCTGGGCGTGACGGGCGGACTTGGTGGTGTCGTCAGGTGGGTGTTTATAATAGTGTGGCATCGGTTGTGTGGTGACAGGGCGGTGAAGCTTTGATAATAGATTTCTAGGTATAGTTGACGATGGGTTAGATAGTGTTTTGTTTATATTTTTTGCGCGGGCTTTTTTTTTATATTTCCGTTTAGAGTTTGAAGTGATGGTATTAAGTGGAGTTTATGAATATTTGTTTACTTTTTAATTACCTTTTTATTTTGTATGGAAGTGAGTTCATTAATCTATTTATTATATTTTACTGGAAACTTTTTTTTATCTGTGAATTTTCTCCTTTTTTTCTCGTAAATTCGTAGTTGTTGATCAAAAGCTTATATATATACGTTAAGTTGTGTGTGTGTGTGTGTGCGTGTGTGTGCGTGTGTGTGTGTGTGTGTGTGTACCGTGGGCCTGGCGTGTGTGTACCAAGGTGTGTGTGCGTGTGGGTGTGTAGGAGGAGGGTCGTCTCCTGTCAGGTGTCGTCCATCATATGGTAATGTTGAGGTGTGAGTCACGCTGCATCACGCCACACCTGACCCCCCCCTACACACCTGATCCCCACCCCCCCACTAACCTAACTTAACCTAACCCAGCCTCTCTCACCAACATTTCTCTTCAGCCTACCTCATCTCTTCCTCTCTCTTCTTCATCATCTTCATTTTCTTCTTCTTCTACTTCTTTCTTGTATCTTGCTCTTGTTTTTGTTCTTTTTGCCAGTTTTTCACCTGTCTTGTAACCTCTCTTAGCCTCGTCCTTCACCCTCTGTCCGCCACCTGTTCCTGTTCCTCGTCAAACCACCTACACCTCCACCTGCCTCACCTAACCTCCCCTCACCTCAATGCTGCTTCCAATTATCTTACCCTCACTCTAGTTCCACGTACCTGTTAATGATCTTATCCTATACTCCTCTTTACCTGTCTGCATCATTAACTTCATCTTTATCCTGTTGCACCTTCAGTTTATATTGCTATTTTTTTTTTATATTTTCTCACCTTCATGCTCTCTCTCTCTCTCTCTCTCTCTCTCTCTCTCTCTCTCTCTCTCTCTCTCTCTCTCTCTCTCTCTCTCTCTCTCTCTCTCTCTCTCTCTCTCTCTCTCTCTCGTCCCATCTTCCTTTCACTCCCTTTGCAATCATTACGTCATTTTCTTCACCTCCTCTTCCTCCTCCTCCTCCTTTCTCACGCAGGCAGCAGGAGTGAGTCATCCTCGGCATTATGCACGTGCTATTTGTGGTGGTAGACAGGTGATTCATTGTTCCTACACGCTATCATACACCCGTTCGAGCCTCGGGAAAGAAAAACTTCAAACTGCGTACTGTTTCAAAATCTTTATGTGCCGCACACTCTATACTGATGATGATGATGATGATGATGATGATGATGTAGTTGTAGTGTTATTATTGTTTTTTTTCTATATTTTTTTTGTCTCGCAGCGGTACTCTTTTTCTTTCTTTTTTAATATGGAAATGTGATTATTATCATTATTATTATTACTATTATTCTCATCATCATATTTACTCACATTAGGAGCTTATTTCTTTCCTAGATTTTATTACGTATTTATATATTGTCATTTGAAGCCATCGTAGTATAGGTTTTGAAACGCTAATCTATTGAAAACTCTCTCTCTCTCTCTCTCTCTCTCTCTCTCTCTCTCTCTCTCTCTCTCTCTCTCTCTCTCTCTCTCTCTCTCTCTCTCATAATGTCAGCTAGCACCCTCCTATCTGACAGTTACCGTTCCCTTCCCCCGTCAGGAGCGCCGTGCCGGGTTGAGGGGCCTCGATCCTTCCTTCAGGCACTCAGAACGGGTTCCTGACTCTCGATCGCCTCCTGCCAACACCTCCCTAAGGCGTCCCAGGGCAGAACACGGCCACACTACGATAACTACGATAATAATAATAATGATAATAATAATAATAATAATAATAATAATAATAGATAGATAGATAGATAGATAGTAAAACAGGTCAGCGAGATTTGACTTCGGTAAAAAATAATAACAATAATAATGTTGATGATAAAGATAAGAATAACAACGTAATTTGCAGTTATAATTCCCTCATTTGCAAGGACACACCTCACTGCGTCTGGCAATACAATGTTAACCTGTTTGTGGAAGTATAATTACAGGTCAGGTTTTCAGGAACGCGTCGCCCGCCCACTATATAGACTGTGACTCCGTTGTATTAAACACTAATCTAAGAAGCTTTAATAGGGAGTAAAAAGAACTTCATATTTCTTTCCCCATGTAGATTATTGTAGGATATATATTTTTTCCCTAACCTTTCTCCGTGTAAATTAATTAATGTAGGGGATATCAATTTTTTCTTAATCTTTCTCTATGGTAGTTAATATAGGCACTCTTTTTTCCTATTTTCTTTCTCCATAAAAATGATTGTAGGGAATAAATACCGTTTCCTAATTGTGTGTTTTACGTAATTGAATCAAGTTCGTTGTGTCTCGTCTTTTGATACTGTTATATCATATTTTTCTTTAAAACTGTATGTGAATATCTTACTTTAGCCTCAGGATGATTAGAGAGAGAGAGAGAGAGAGAGAGAGAGAGAGAGAGAGAGAGAGAGAGAGAGAGAGAGAGAGAGAGAGAGAGAGAGAGAGAGAGAGAGAGAGAGAGAGAGAGAGAGAGAGAGAGAGAGAGAGAGAGAGAGAGAGAGAGAGAGAGAGAGAGAGAGAGAGAGAGAGAGAGAGAGAGAAAAAAAAACATAAGAAGAACATAAGAATATAAGGAAGCTACGAAAGGCCTGCTCTAGGTAGTTCCTGTTAAATCCTATACCCCTTACTACCTACACCCACCTCTCACTGACTGACTGACTGACTGACTGACCCACGCTATACAAGTTTATAAAAAGGCATCAGTTAGTTGGTTAATGTAAGAGGTAGAGGAGGAGGGGGAGGGAAAAGAAAGAGAAGGAAGATATTTGAGTCAAGAAAGGGAGCAGAGAGAAGTTCAGTTTCGCGCGCCTCGCCACAGTTGGTGCCGGGAAAACATATCGTATCGCACTCTATCAGTTAGTTAATTAATTAGTTATTTAGTTACTTAAGGGTATTACCTCCTTACTGTGTTTTTTTTTAATATGGCAAAGGAATACTGACACAACAACATTCGAAACACGATGACCAAAGACAATTAGCGTTATTTTTTGGGGGGTTATTGTGCGAACGATATAAGAAAGAAGAATAGAGAGAGATAGATAGAGACACACACACACACACACACACACACACACACATACACACACATAACAATTAACACACACCCCCACACACACACAACACTTCACATACCGTCAGTAGCAGTAGCCTGAAGAGGAGTCCGTAGCAGCAACACAAGCAGGAGACACAAGAGGGGGCACTGCAGTAAACACCTCGTATCTCTATTAACTTGCCATCCTTTCACACACCCACGGAGACCATAACTAAAGGATTCTGAAGCAGTAAAACAACCTCTTCCTCTTCCCTCTTGGTTTAGTCTACATGGGCGTGCGCTGAGGCAGGAACAGGAGGCTGGGGCAGACATACCTTCTGGATGCTGCTGAGATACTGAGTGCAAGGATGTGAACCCAGCTACCTGTGATGCCCAATCCTACCCCTTGCGTGTGGAGGGTAGGAAGGGTGGTGGAGGGGAGGGAAGGGGTAGAGGAGGGTGTGGAGGGGCTAGGATGGGGTGGAGGGGTAGGAAGGGGTGTTGGAGGAGTAGGAAGGGGTGCTGGAGGAGTAGGAAGGGGTGCTGGAGGAGAGGGAAGGGATGATGGAGGGGTAGTGGAGGGGAGAGAAGGAGTGTGAAGAGAAGGAAGGGGTGGTGGAGGGGAGGGAAGGGGTGGAGGAGGGGTAGGAAGGAGTGTGGAGGAGAGGGAAAGGGTGGTGGAGGGGAAGGAAGGGGTAGTGGAGGGGTGTGGACAGTGGCGTAGCTAGGGGGTGGCAAGGGGGCACACACACACACACACACAACACACACCCGACGTTTGCCCAGAAAAAAAAAAGACCCATGGACACATAGGGGTCCCACTGAGTACCCCCTCCAAGTTTCAGCTCGATCCGACCACATTTAGATAGGTTTTAACATAGACAGACAGAAAGACAGACACACACAGACACACACACGCACACACACGAGGCAGTTCCTTGTCCCCCACCCTTGGAATAATCCAATATTTAGCCATCCCACCTGTCATCCCTATCCATACTCTGATTCAACCGTCTTTTAACACTCTTGGATGTAAACACATAATTACTGTGTTTTTTTCTCATTTTTTCATTGTTTTTTCCGTTTTTCTTTTTTCTATGGCTTATTTAAGCTTTACTTTTTGTTTGAATAATTTTTATATATTCTATTATATGGTTTATATTGGTTTAATTTCATTATTATTGTCTATTTCCATTTTTCGATTTTATAATTGACCTAAGAAATAAAAAAATTTCATAAGTATATACAATTGCTTTTCTGTGCATAACAAAAACAAATATTTTGGATCTATATATACGTCATCGAACACTTCCAACTCACACGTACGCCATCTTACTCTTCTTCTGTGACCTGTTTCGCTTTTGTCACGTCCTTTATCTTACTCTTCTTCTTCTGTGACCTGTTCTGTAATGTTATATCAAATTATTACGCTTAATAGGCACTGTTTTCTCTATCCTTGTACTATACATGGTGAAGAATAATGTGTTACTGCTCCTCCTTCCCTCAAATAGACTTAGAAAGGAAAGAAAAAGGTGTACATCCCTAGTGCTACTTTCAGCCTGTCAGCCCGCCAGCCCACCTAAAAACACTCACAACACACTCATAACACAACACACTCGCCTTCATCTCTATCCTTGTAGGTCATCATGTCCTAACACTTCTTTTAGTGTACCTAACACGCTATAATTAACACTCTTAGATGTAAACAAATAATTATGCTGTTTTTTTCAAATTTTTTCATTGTTTTTTCCGTTTTTCTTTTTTCTATGGCTTATTTAGGCTTTACTTTTTGTTTGAATAGTTTTTATATATTTTATTCTATGGTTTATATTGGTTTAATATCATTATTATTGCTTTATTTTATTATTCGATTTTATGATTGACCTTAGAAATAAACATTTTTCATGAAATAAATACGAATCAAATATAACAAATGTTTATGTAGAAAACAGTTAGGCATTTCAGTCGATTTTTTAAAGTATACATAATTGCTTTTCTGTGTATAATAAAAATCTCAGTTTTGGTTTTAAATATACGTGACCAACACTGTCAACACGGACGCCACCTTACTATACCTGTTGAAACTTGTTGATGTTTTTATATTAGGTTATTTACGCTTAATAGGTAATATTTTCCTTATATCCTTCCACTAAACATGGTGAGGTGTGTTACTGCTCCTACATCCGAGTGCTTAGTTTAGACTGACAACCCAAGTCCAAGTCCAACTGACGATGACAACCCCTTTATCTTTTACGGGTACAAAACTATTATTCCTTGATTTCTTTGTTTATTATCATCTTCTATGGTTTCTAAGATAACTGTTTTCTGATTTTTCGCAAAGGTTTTCATAATGTTTTGTTTCTTATTAAGGAAAATAAACCAAAACTGAAAAATTATTTTGATGTAACATTTTCAGTTTGCATTAAAATTATATCAAATAAAAGAGAGATAATGCATTTATTCTCTCTCTCTCTCTCTCTCTCTCTCTCTCTCTCTCTCTCTCTCTCTCTCTCTCTCTCTCTCTCTCTCTCTCTCTGTACCTGGATATTTTTGAAGTATAAGTACAAGGGTCTATAGGCTTGTGTAGACTTGGTTAGGCTTCTATCTTGTGTTGAGTGATGGTTGAAAGGCCTACATATTAAGTGATGTGATGTTTATTTAGTGTGTGTTCCTGTGTATAAGTGAAAGGGGAACTATTTCTAATTTTTAACTCGTGGTATGTTACTGTATATAACTAGAAGAATACTTAATCTATGTATATATAGACATTACTAACCAAAGAGAGACACATGTAGTAAGAAAAAACCTTAACAATATTGAATTTAACAAGAGTATATATAAGTCTTGATATCAGCTAGATTGTGAGGCTAAACTAAGACAAATAAGTTACTACATAAACTACAATATAACTCAAACAACACACACGAGAGAGATGAATAAACACACTGAACAAAACCCAAACCCAAATGAGTATATATTAACCCAAAAACCTTAACAATATAGAACCTAACAAGAGTACTATAGCGTTTTCTTTAAGTTAAACAGAGTCACCCTTACTCCTGTTCCTCCATTTTCCTTCCATCACCCAAACAAACCCATATAACAGCTGAAAGGAGAAGACAGCCTGCTCACTCTACTTCACCCGGTAATTATTATATCATTAAACCCACTAATTACCCATCTTACACGCCCACAGGTACACACACGCCCATTTAGAGGTCTCATGGGCGTGGCGGGCGGGTAGAGTAAGAGAGAGGAAGGAGGGAGAATTATTATTGTCTTTTGTAGAATGTCAGATGCATTTGTAGGTTTTTAGAAAGTTTTGGGTGGAAATGCCGGCTTATGTTGGGTTTATTTTATGGTTATTTTATTTATATTTTATTTTGTTTATTGAAGGATTGTGATTTGTGACTCGTAATGAAAGGAGAAAATGGTTGCAGGTTGAATGTTGATTTTTTATTTTTTTATTTATTTATTCATTAAGGTAAATGTTTGGTTGTTTTAATCGCTGTTTTAGTTTTTTAATCAATGTTTCCGGTTTTTATATTTTAATTGTAATCCTGAATCAGTTAATATGAAGACGTAATTTCCTTCTTTTTTTTTTTTTAGTGAGAAATATCTTAACATTTACGTATTTTTGTGTTGATTTACAGGTTAATTCAATGATATTTATAGTGCGTTTTGTTTAGTTTGAGTTAGTGGTGAGTGTGTGTGTGTGTGTGTGT
>JAPQNM010000028.1:1044481-1056981 GCA_029783475.1 Metacarcinus magister | reverse complement strand
AATAATAATGATAATGATGATAATTTGTTTACACAGCATAAAACGAAATTAATCTGAGTCTTTCTACCAATCCATCCTTTCTTTACATCCACTAAATAGCAAAGAAAAAAAAAAAGAAAGAAAAAATCACGGAATCTAGGTACAATATTCCGTCTTTTTAATTAATTTCCACGTTACATTTATTATTATTATTATTATTATTATTATTATTATTATATTATTATTATTATATTATTTACATTTCCAGAGTGACGGTCCGCCCCCAGACCCGTGCTACCGTTTCCTGTCCGACCCTGAACGTGACGGGATGGAAGGGGGAAGGGACAACCGCAGGGGGGGCAGGGATAGGGGAGGGAGGGGAAGAGGAAGGGGAAGAGGCAGAGGAGGTGAAGGAGGAAGAGGTGGAGGAGGAGTAGGAGGAAGAGGTGATGATGGTGATGGGTCTGGGGAGGAGAATGAGAAAGGAGGAGGAGGAGGAGGAGGAGGAGGAGGAAGACGAGGAGGAGGAAGAGGAGGAGGAGGAGGAGGAGGGAGTGATGGAGGAGATGGGGAAGACCTTAATTACAGGGATGAGGGATGGGAGGGAAGGGGAGGTAGGGGGCAGTCCTATCACCAACAGCAGTATGGAAGGGGAAGAGGAAGGGGAAGAGGGGAAAACAAGGATTCCTACTACAACTCTGACAGGGTATATGGCAGGGGAGGCAGGGGGAGGGGGCATGACAGGGGCAGGCAAGACCACACCTTCCCCTCACAGGATATAAGATTTGAGAAGCAAGGAGAGCAGAGTGAGGTGAAGGAGGAGAAGAAAGGCGGGGAGGAGGAAAAAAAAGGAAAATTCACCTTTGCTTGTAGGGACATTAGATATTACCCTGATGATGGAGATAGGGGTGGAGGGGAGAGGGAGAGGGAAAGAGAGGGGAAAGAGAGGGGTTACGGCTACCAACACTCCTATGATGATTATGAAGACAATAGAGGAAGACATTGGGGAAGAGGAAGACACAGCTATGAACACAGAGGAAGAGGAAGAAGAGGAAGGGTAGGTGGACTTAACTGTGTCATACTTCTTCATGCTATTCTCGTACATTATTATTATTATTATTATTATTAGTATTATTAGTATTTCTGTGTTTGTTTATACTAGATAAATGCAATTGTTATGTATATATATTTTTTTCTCTCATATTTTGTTTATATGTCTCAATTTTAAACACATCAGATTGTCTTTCTAATATCTACAAACTCTTCCTCCTCCTCCTCCTCCTCCTCCTCCTCCTCCTCCTCCTCCTCAGGGCCACGTACAGTACCAGGAATATGAGCGCTGGAAGGCAGAACGTGAGGCTATTGACGAGGCTCGACTCTCCCGCAGCAGGACAGACGGAGGGGCCTGGCGCAGGGAGTGGGATAACGACAAGCTGGATCAAGGGTGGGTAGGGTTAGGTTAGGTTAGGTTAGGTATACTGTCTTGTCTTGTCTCGGACCTTAAACCGGCGTCACACTACCACTTGAAAATTTGATGGAAAAAGTATTAATGTGACGACCTCTTAACCTTGTGTCTAGGGGTTAATTTTTTGTTTGTTTATTTATTTATTTATTTATTTATTTATTTATTATATTGACTGAGTGTATAAATTAGTTACTCTTTAACCTGTTTCCTTCCCTTTTTTGTTCTCAGGGAAGGCGAGGAGTCAGGGCCGGCGTATGACCCTCGGCACCCCAGGAGTAAGGGTGAGTCTTGCCCTTACCTGCCCTTTGGTTAGGTTAGGTTAGGTTAGCATTAGTTAGGAAGAATTAGTAGAAAAAATGAGTTAAGTAAAAAAAAATAAAAAAGGAAAAATGAATTGAGTAGAAAAAAAGGTGAAAATTAATAGAAAAAATGAGTCTAGTAAAAAAAAAAAATAATAATAATAATCACAAACAAATTAATCTTTCCAGGCGAAGGAATCCGTTTGGGTGACTACCTGACCTCTCCCGACGAGGCGGGGTCAGGTCAGGGTCAGGGCGGACGGCAGCAGCAGCAGCAGCAGCAGCAACAACAGCAGCAGCAGCAGCAGCAGGGGGGGGGCGGTGAGAGGGGTGAGAGGAGGTCAGGGGGAGGCAGGGGACACAGGGGAGGGGGGGGAAACAAGAACAGAAGCCATTTTGGAAACCCAGATCATAATGGTGAGTGAGAGAGAGAGAGAGAGAGAGAGAGATTATTTATTTATTTATTTGAGATGAAATATATAATAGAGTTGTCCTTTAATATTTGCTTTGCTTACATTATATAGCTAACTAAAAATGTAAAAAGTCTGAAAATATATTGCAATCCCTCTTCCCCTTCCCTCTCCTCTCTTCCTCCTTCCCCCTTCCCCCTTCCCCTTCCCCCACACAGCCCAACAGGAGCAGGAGATCATGGCAGAGCTAGACCCAGAGACAGTGTTCCGCGGCCGCCGGGTTGAGGACCACGGAGACCACTTCACTATCTCCGTCAACACATCCTCCGGCCAGGGCGAGGGTGAGGCTCCCCTTCCACCTGTTGTTCCACCTGTTGTTTCATCTCACTTGGTTGATGAATAGAATATAGTGAAGTTTTAGTTTTTAGTTTAGTTTTTAGTGAAGTTTTAGTTTTAGTATTTGTAATATGTTGTTTTTCCACTTTGTTAATATTTTAAATGATGACTTTTTAATCTTTTTATTCTGTTAATTTTGTTTGAATTGGTTTTAGATAAGTATAAGCTTTTAAAATGAATTAATTAACTAATTTAATTTTGTAATAATTCGTAATTCGTTGTTTTATGTTACTTAATTGTTTAAGTTTTTATGGAAGTGTCTTTATTTATGCATGTTTGCAATGCATACACAAATTCTAAGTAACATGTCTCCCAAATTTAATAAAAAAATAATCAAAACATTCATGACATTTGAAATGACAATCATTGCAACCCTGAGTAAATCATTTTAATATTAACTCCATCAATGAAGGGAACGATAGGTTAGGTTTTCACTATGTTCGTTTGTTTGTGTGTATGTTATCACCTTCCTGTCAATACCATGCATCACAACCTCATCAAACTCCATCTAAATGACCTCATAACCTAAATCTCTATCTATCTATTTACACAGGCAAGGCACACCAGGGTTCAGGGATACAGTACTCTCCCTCCCCTCTGTACCTTGTGTTTCTGTAGGACAGGACACAGAGGAGGGCCTTCCTAGACCCATCACGCCATCCCTTTTATCGTAGAATTCTTGTAGTCCTCACCAAAGGGATAAATATACACTTCATTAAATTTTGAAAGGTCAAGGTCAAAGGTCGAGGTCAGGAAAAATGTAATGTCTTCGTTAGTATTCCCATTGGTAATACTAACGGGGACATTACATTATGTTGGGCGCCACCTTCAGTCCGCCCGCCTACAGGATATTCAATAAGGCCGGGACCAGACGAGCGACTCTCTGTCCGTCACGCTGTGGTGCCATGGAGTCACTTGTCTGCTCTCGGCCTAACTCATAACTTTGTCAAAATGCATCACAACTTCACGAACCTTCACCAGCATGACTGACCAATCCTAACACAAAATATTCATGACTCTGTGGATTATTTAGATGTTAATGTTAATGTAAAGGTGAGGAAAAGTTCATGATAATTAACGGTACACTTCCACTCTACTTAATTCCTCTCTAAAGTGAATTATTTTGTTAATTTCTTTATATAGATTTTATTTTCCCTTTTGAATTGTTTTATTGATTTTCTTGTGTGTTTTCTACTTCATTTATATTTATTTTTAGCTTTGAATAACTCTTTTAATTGCACAAAATTCACATTACGTGCACTTATTCATCATGCAATTCCTGTGTCAATCAAGAACCTACTGTATGTATGTATTATCCAAAGTTCAGTCTTATTCTGGTTCTGTATTTACTGTATTTTGTACTTTGTATTTCTTCTGTCATGTTTCCTCCTTCATAACTCTTTCTCAAACTGTCTGTATCTGTTTTTCTTTCTTTCTTTCCATATCCTTTTTTTTCCTTCTTTCCTTCTATTCCTTTCTTTGTTTAATTGTTTCACTTTCTATCTATCTTTTTTCCTTCTTTTTTCCTGTCTGTATATATCAAATTTTTTCGTGTCCTACATTGTCCTCTCTCCCCTGCAGGCAAGTTTGTGAGGGTTGGGTCTGGCAGGATGAGGAGGGGCCTGCAGGACTCTGGAGAAGGGGCGGATCAAGGGATGGGAGGAGGAGGGCGGCAGGGACGAGGCAGGGGGCGTGGTGGCAACAAGAAGGGTGGAGGAGGAAGGGGAAGGGGCAGGGGACAAGGACAAGGACAAGGACAAGGACGAGGAGGAGGAGGAGGACAGTATAATAAAGAGGTAAGTGATGTTATTTTTTTGATCAATTGGAAAAAAACACTTGAAAAATATGTGTATTAATGCTATATTAGTGTTTACATGAAGAAAAAAACCAGACAAACTTACACACACACACACACACACACCTCCCCTCACTCACACACTGCCCTTCTTGTTGACAGAACGCATATAACTACCAAGGTCACCAAGGATGGGGAGGAGAGGGGAATATTGACCCTCCTTCTCCTGATCCCCCAGCCCCACCCTCCCCCCCAGCCTCAGCCCCCACCTATGACCTGACCCCAGTGGTAAGTCCTTCCGAAGGTGTTGGTTTTCTGCGGCTCGAATGTGGGTCGTGAATCCTGCCGTTTGTTTAGTCGTGTGTTTCGGTGTTTTGTGTGTGTGTGTGTGTGTGTGTGTGGATATTAGGATACTAGTGAAGGATACTATAAAACAATGAACTAAAGGATAAATAATAATGTACTGAAGGATGATTTAGGATACCAGTGAAGGATATGTAAGGTTAGGTTAGGTTAGGTTAGGTCAGGGAGTGCGAGGATCTGTAGCTCAAGGATATATATTCAACACCTCCCACCTACAGGAGAGTGAGTCCCCGGCAGCCCCCCCTCCTGCACCCCCCGCCCAGGACCTACTGACGGATGACTCGTGGACGGATGTGACCAGCGGCAACGACAGTCTTGACACATCCGGCCTGAGTCAGGAAGGAGTCACTGCGGCCGGCCCTGAGGAGGTGGGTGGTGGTGGTGGTGGTGGTGGTGGTGGTGGTGGTGTTGCATTCAATTAATCATCAACAACTATAATAATAATAATAATAATCTTCATAACATCATTACTTGCATCTCATTAGTTAGCCATTCATTCAATATTATCACTATTTTCCTCACTATCAACATTAAACAGTAGACATTATTCTCACATTCAAAATTTCTTCCTACTGTGTACTCATAATTTCCTTACTCATCCTACAGGTAACTGGAATAGACTCAGGTGTTCATGAGGAAGGTGAGAGAGAGGTGAAGGATAATCATGAAGTCCCAGGGGAAGAGTGTGCGGAGGTAGAGTCCCTGGAGGAAAGTGAGGTGTTCTGTGAGGCAAGTAATGAGGAGGTGGAGGAAGGTGAGGTTGTAATGGGTGAAGATGAGGAGGTAAGGAAGGAAGATAAGGAGGTTGATGGTGAAGAGAAGGGGAATGAGGAAGTTAGGTCACTCAAACAAGAGATGGAAGAAGTAGATGAAGAAATAATGCAAGAGAAGAATCAGGAGTATAAGGATGAAGTGGAAAGCAACGTAGAAGAAGAACGAGTAATCACAAATGATGAATGCAAGACAGAGAAGGATAAAGAGGAGGAAGAGGAGAGCAAAGAAGAAAGAGAACCGGAGATAAAGAGTAAAAATGAGGCCGCACAAGAGAGTATTCATGGAGAGATAGAAACCCCAGATAATAATGATGAAAAGAGTAAATGATAGCAGCCTCCCACACTCCCCCTACGCACGCTCCCTCTTACTGCTACATAAAGTTTGAGGTTGGAGCCTTTTGCATTAATATTTATAGGGAGGAGCTTATTCAAGATATACTCACTCACTCACTCACTTGATGAAATATAACCATTGATGTAATATTAATTAAAATCCCCCCGTCAAGGGTAGACTTAAATAGAATGACAACTCGAGTGATTCACATTTATATTTTCTTGCTGTGTTGACTGACTGGTTGTTGTTACCTAGTGCTTCAGATGCCTTCCAGTTATAAGAAGTTATTAGATAAGAATGTGGAAGTTCTTAATTAATTGGAGCTACTATAGTGATATATGACGATGGTATAATATATATATATATATAATTTTGTTATGGAAATGGTATGGTACTTAATTAAGGTAGTTAACTATTCCAAAGCACTTACTATTTGAACTATTTATTTATTTTCCATTATTTGAAGGTGGCTCTGTGATGCAGTGCTCGACTTGTGACCTAATGGTTGTGAGTTTGATCCTGGGTCACGGCAGCTGCTTGGTGAGAGGGGGAGCGCTCTCTCATTAATCCTAGCAGAACTATATGGTCTATAATTACTTATTTTGAATCCATTATTAAAAAAAAATAAACCCCTTTAATGTCGTTATGAAGTATGAGTGCGTGCGTGTATGTGTTAGTTAGTACAAAGGAAATATTAATCTTTTATCTTGGCAGTATTTTCAATGCTAGCCTGATAATGTATTCCTTCCAGCCATTTGGTAACTACGCCAATCACTCTGCTTGTTATATCCTAAGGTTCCTCAAATCACCTATAATCTTTAAGGGTTTCAATCCCCCACCATTAAAACTTTCCAGACAGCTGCACGAATGTTTGTTAATATTAATATGTATGTAATAAGGAACAAAGCAGCGAGGATTTGTCTTTTCAACGGCACGTCCATGAAATGTATAAATCACCTGGGCTGTCTATTTTTAGTGATATTCATCGTGCTCCGTCGATATATTGTAAAGTTCCGTTAATTATTAGGCGTAAATGGCGTGAGTTAGGACGGAGGGGCGCGGGAGATAGCTAAAGGGTAGAGGAAGGCAGGACAGGTTAGCACTTGTCTAGTGTCAACATTCGAGTGTGTGTGCGTGTGTGTGTGTCTGTGCGTGTGTGTGTGTGTGTTGGTGCTGTGTTTAGGCTGCTGCTGCTGCTGCTGTGGCCTTGCTGTGTCTCTAGATTGCTGATGTTGTTATGGCTTTCCTACCAAACAAGCGAAACGTGAGTAAAAGTGTATGCGTGTGTGTGTATTTTCTCAGTAACTTTCTCACAAGCGCACCATTTTCTAGTTAGTTAGTTAGTCAATGTTCTCATAATTCTACCAATAGTTTCATGTGTGTGTGTGTGTGTGTGTGTGTGTGTGTGGATGCATCAGAGGTGGTGGGCAACGCAGACGAAAATACACTTGTGCAAACGTATATTCACACACACTAACCGTTACTTCCCTTAACTTCAACCCCAAGTTCAGAAATCCATTGAAATCAAAGGTATTGACTAGTACACTTACACCACACTTAAGAAAATACATGAAATTGTCCTGAAATCAGACTCAATCCTATTCACACCAACACCGTATGGAGCAAGTTCAGATTCCTTTCATGAAGACCAAACAGTTAGGTCAGACTCACTCCTATCACGATGTTTGAAGTGGTTGGGAAGGTTAGACTGTCTTGTACGTAATAACTGAATACACTTCATAATAACTTTAGAATAGATACTTAATTCATGTTTGCTTCAGTTTCCACCTCTGGTATACATGTCCCTATGACTGTGTATGCGTGTGTATGTATGTATGTGTGTGTGTATGATTGTAGGTGGATATATTTTGAACCTATTTTGTTTTCTTAGGGCGACGCACACGTGTATGTATGTATGTATGTTTGTGTGTATGTATATAGGTATAAATCATACATATATATTCCATTAAGGTGTAGGTAAAAGTTCATTAATTCCTTCCCTTTCCTTTCCTTTTATCTTCCATTCGCTTCCCTTCCCTTCCCTTCCCTTCCCTTCCCTTCCCTTCCCTTCCCTTCCTTTCCTTTCCTTTCCTTTCCTTTCCTTTCCTTTCCTTTCCTTTCCTTTCTTTCCTTTCCTTTCCTTTCCTTTCCTTTCCTTTCCTTTCCTTCCCTTCCCCACGGCGAGGCAGGGAAAGTCTAAAGGAAATCTATTTGTTGATAAAAACGTTTCCTGAAAGTTGTATCGTAAGTTTTTTTAGGCTTATTGTTTTATATATATGGAGCGAAAAAAAAAAATATAAAAATTCTTTCTGTACTGTATTTCTTGCTTTTTATTTATTTGCGTGTATGTAGTTATTTCCGAAGATGTTGTGTATTTATTTATTTATTTGCCGTTTATTTATTTGTTATATTCTATGAGAGTGTGTTATGTTTTGAATTTTCTGTTGGGTTAAGTGAAATATTTATAAAGTTCTAGCACAGACTCGCCCTGTCTCTTTACCACATTGAAAAAATTATATATATCCTGGCTGATGCTGGTCTCATATGACAAAAATACATAGAGATGACCTACCCTAAATTTACACATTATAACGCGTAAGTGGTATTTGATTTCCATATCTTGAACTGTAAGCGAATTAAAAATGATTAAAACCGATTAAAACTGATTCCAAGTACTTTTTATATTCCTACATCTATAAATACATTCCAATTCCATTTCTTTATAGCTCAATAGAACGAACGTCTCCTGCTTGCTTTCTTTTATATAAACATAATAATTCACCTTGAAGTTACGTTTGTTATTAATGTTTAAACAACGTAACACTTGACAAGATGTTACTGGCAACACTTAATTAAAATGTCCAAACGTGTCGCGGTCTGGTACACGTTTTGTCTCGTTCCAGAGAGTGTGTGTGTGTGTGTTTGTGTGTGGAGGGGGGTGGGGGTAGAGGGGAGGGAAAAGGTTGGTTGATGGGGAGGGGAAAGTAGGGGGTAAAGGCTCCATGGAGGTTAATGTAAGTGTATGTGTCTGTGTGTGTTGCTCTCTCTCTCTCTCTCTCTCTCTCTCTCTCTCTCTCTCTCTCTCTCTCTCTCTCTCTCTCTCTCTCTCTCTCTCTCTCTTTATTGATTCATGTATTTATCTATTCATTTTCTAATTTATTTATTTATTTATATATTTTTATTTTTATTTCTATATTTATTTGGTTTTTATTCATACATTTGTTTACTGTCTATTAATTTATGAGCGAGTGTTGACGTGACAAAACTAATCTGTACATAGGAATTAATTACACTTATTGTTATTATGAGAGAGAGAGAGAGAGAGAGAGAGAGAGAGAGAGAGAGAGAGAGAGAGAGAGAGAGAGAGAGAGAGAGAGAGAGAGAGAGAGTCAGTCAGTCAGTCAGTCAGTCAGTCACCACATAATGATATCTAAAGGGAACACTACATTATAAGGTGACACACGCCCACGCCTACCAGGGATCGAGGTGTGGGCGTGGGTGTGGGTGTGAGTGTGAGTGGCACTGTACCTCATCTTATACTGTCACTCCCACTTACTTTTCATTATATATCTTATAAACCAACACAAACACACACAAACACACACACACAAACAGATTATCGCAGTGACCCACAAAACACACTTTAGATTAATCCATTTTCTCTTATCCTCCGTGACGTCAGAGAAGCAGAAAATTCTTAGTTCGACCGCTACAATATGAACTCTAACTGAAGGGAAAGGGAAGGGAAGGGGAGGGAAGGAAGGGGAAGGGAGTGTGTTAGGGTGGTGATGGTGGTGGTAGAAGGGAAGGGAAGGGAAGGGAAGGGGCACGAAAGTTCATTAGAGGCTGAAAGGCGAGAGTGCTGGTATAATTATTGTACTAAAGGGATGTGTGTGTGTGTGTGTATGTGTGTGTGTGTGTGTGTGTGTGTGTGTGTGTGTGTGTGTGTGTTTTGTCTGTTTAATTGAATGATGTCATGTCTTGCTTGTTATGTGTTAGGTATATGTCTGTGTGTTTGTCTGTGTGTGTGTTTGTGTGTGTGTCTGTCTGTCTGTCTGGTACACACACACACACACACACACATACACCCATACACACAGGAGGTAAACAACACACACACACACACACACACACACACACACACACACACACACACACACACACACACACACACACACACACACACACACATGATCTAAAACACCTATGAGACACATGCAACACGGAAATCAAGGAAAAATAAATAATTAAACACCCTCTCTAGCAACCTTTGGCACCAATACATAGGGGGAGAGGGAGGGGCATAGGGGTCGGGGGGGGAGGGGCTAGTCCTGCCTCCTCCCACTTGTTGTACCAGTGTGCGTTAAGCTGTGGTAGGGGAGGGGTGTGCGCCCCCGGCCTGCTGGTGATATAGGTTAGTAGTACACACTTACAGGATGAAGATAAGGAGAGGATAAGGAAGGATAGGATGTCTGCCTATATCCTTTAACTCCTACATGTATCTGTGTATGTGTATCTGTATGTGTGTGTATGTACGTGTATGTTTGTGTGTATGTATGTGTATAATGTAAGAAAAATGTATAATTTCTATCTGTTTCCCTTCTCTTCTCTTCTCTTCTCTCTTCCTCCTCTTCTCTCCTCTTCTCTCCTCCTCCTGCTGTCTAATCCTTCAATAACATAGATAATACCTCCAACCCTTCCCTTTCTCTCCCCTTTCTTCCTCCACTCTCAGGTATCCTTCCTTCCCCTCCCTCCTACCCTTTCTTTCCTCCACTCACCTCTGGCTGGGAAAATAACCTCACCTTATTTCCCCTTCACTTATTTCCCTTCACTTATTTCCCTTCACTTATTTTCCCTTACCTGTGCTCAATTTCCGTCCCTAGTGAACCCAAATTTTACCTGTTCAGTTAATTAGTTTTTTTGCACACCTGAGAAATTCATCTACTGTGTGTGTGTGTGTGTGTGTGTGTGTGTGTGTGTGTGTGTGTGTGCGTGTGTGTGTGTGTGATTGAGTTACACAGGTGGCCCGCTAATCACCTCTTAATTAAGGGACATCTGAGGCTCACCTGAGAACGTTCTTTTACCTGATAGATTACGTGCCTTTAGGAAATCACTTTATCATAACTTAATCCTCTTCTTCCTCCTCCTCTTCCTCCTCCTCCTCCTCTTCCTCTTCCTCCTTCTTTTGTAATAACTCGACAGGTGAACTCTACACCTTACCCCTTCCTCCTCTTTCTCCCTCCTCCTCCTCCTCTTTCCTCCTCCTCCTCCTCCTCCTCCTCCTCCTCTGTACTACCTGTTTCACCTGCACTAAAGATTATTACACCTGGGGTCCCGAGGGTGTAATTGGGGGGCGGGGGTGTGTGTTAGGGGTGAAGGTGCAAGTGTTATATTAAGTAGTAGTAGGTGTTAGTGGTAGGTGGTAGTGGGGTTTCTACTACTACTACTACTCCTTCTGTACGATAGTTGAAGGCTGACGAGTGAACGAGTGTGTGAGTGGATGTGTGAGTAGATGTTTTGAGTGAACGAGTGTGTGTGTGGGTGAACGAGTGTGTGGTTCTAACGTTTCTGAGTCTGAGTCTGTTTCCTGAGTGCTCGTAAGACGTAGCTTAGTGGACATCCTGTTGCAACACTGTTCAGACTTCCCCAGTAAACAGCACCTACAAACAACTACTACTACTACTACTACTACTACTACTACTACTACTACTACTACTATTTCTGCTTCTGCTGTTTATGTATTTATGTGTCGGCCAGATAATTGAGGTGAGGACCCGCACACATACATACACACATATACATATACGAGTTTGTGTACTTATGTCTGTATCTATTCTCTCTCTCTCTCTCTCTCTCTCTCTCTCTCTCTCTCTCTCTCTCTCTCTCTCTCTCTCTCTCTCTCTCTCTCTCTCTCTCTCTCTTTAAACCTTCCTGGCTTCATAAAGGTTATTGTTTCATGTTTGTGTGTTTGTTTATATTGTTTGTTAATCATTACAAACATTTCCTCTCGTGATAAAATTTTAGAAACACATACATGCACACACACGCACGCACGCACACACACACACACACACTCACACACACGGGAAATAAAACACATTGTAAAACACCTTCATTTCCGGCGTGTTTGTCATGTGTTTTTTTTATTTATTTATTTATTTATTTATTTATTTTATTTTGATGTGTTTTGATTTATTTTTGATTTTATATTTTTATTTATTTATTTATGTTGTTTTTTTTTTGGCTTTTGTTGGGTTAGTAATGTGACTTGAGTTGTTTGTTGTCAGTCAGTCAGTCAGTCAATTAATCAGTCAGTCAGTCAGTCAATTAATCAGTCAGTCAGTCAGTCAGTCAGTCAATTAATCAGTCAGTCAGTCAGTCAATTAATCAGTCAGTCAGTCAGTCAGTCAGTCAGTCAGTCAGTCAGTCAGTTAATCAGTCAGTCAGTAAATTAATCAGTCAGTCAGTCAGTCAGTCAGTAAATTAATCAGTCAGTCAGTCAGTCAGTCAGTAAATTAATCAGTCAGTCAGTCAGTCAGTCAGTAAATTTATCAGTCAGTGAGTCAGTTGTATAAGTCAGTATGAGAGAGAGAGAGAGAGAGAGAGAGAGAGAGAGAGAGAGAGAGAGAGAGAGAGAGAGAGAGAGAGAGAGAGAGAGAGAGAGAGAGAGAGTGGAAGTGTCAAAA
>JAPQNM010000028.1:1031981-1034481 GCA_029783475.1 Metacarcinus magister | reverse complement strand
TTATCATTATTATTTATTTTTATCATTATTATTTATTTTTATCATTAATATTTATTTTATCATTAATATTTATTTTTATCATTAATATTTATTTTTATCAATAATATTTATTTTTATCATCATTATTTATTTTTATCATCATTATTTATTTTTATCATTAATATTTATTTTTATCATAATATTTATTTTTATCATTATTATTTATTTTTATCATCATTATTTATTTTTATCATCAATATTTATTTTTATCATCAATATTTATTTTTATCATTAATATTTATTTTTATCATTAATATTTATTTTTATCATTAATATTTATTTTTATCATTAATATTTATTTTTATCATTATTATTTATTTTTATCATTAATATTTATTTTCATCATTAATATTTATTTTTATCATTAATATTTATTTTTATCATTAATATTGATTTTTTATCATTATTATTTATTTTTATCATTATTATTTATTTTTATCATTAATATTTATTTGTATCATTAATATTTATTTTTATCATTAATATTTATTTTTATCATTAATATTTATTTTTATCATTAATATTTATTTTTATCATTAATATTTATTTTTATCATCAATATTTATTTTTATCATTAATATTTATTTTTTATCATTATTATTTATTTTTATCATTAATATTTATTTTTATCATTAATATTTATTTTTATCATTAATATTTATTTTTATCATTAATATTTATTTTTATCATCATATTTATTTTTATCATTAATATTTATTTTTATCATCAATATTTATTTTTATCATTAATATTTATTTTTATCATTAATATTTATTTTTATCATTAATATTTATTTTTATCATTAATATTTATTTTTATCATTAATATTTATTTTTATCATTAATATTTATTTTTATCATTAATATTTATTTTTATCATTAATATTTATTTTTATCATTAATATTTATTTTTATCATTAATATTTATTTTTATCATTAATATTTATTTTTATCATTAATATTTATTTTTATCATTAATATTTATTTTTATCATTAATATTTATTTTTATCATCATATTTATTTTTATCATCATTATTTATTTTTATCATCATATTTATTTTTATCATTAATATTTATTTTTATCATTAATATTTATTTTTATCATTATTATTTATTTTTATCATTAATATTTATTTTTATCATTAATATTTATTTTTATCATTAATATTTATTTTTATCATTAATATTTATTTTTATCATTAATATTTATTTTTATCATTAATATTTATTTTTATCATTAATATTTATTTTTATCATTAATATTTATTTTTATCATTAATATTTATTTTTATCATTAATATTTATTTTTATCATTAATATTTATTTTTATCATTAATATTTATTTTTATCATTAATATTTATTTTTATCATTAATATTTATTTTTATCATTAATATTTATTTTTATCATTAATATTTATTTTTATCATTAATATTTATTTTTATCATTAATATTTATTTTTATCATTAATATTTATTTTTATCATTAATATTTATTTTTATCATTAATATTTATTTTTATCATTAATATTTATTTTTATCATTAATATTTATTTTTATCATAATATTTATTTTTATCATTAATATTTATTTTTATCATTAATATTTATTTTTATCATTAATATTTATTTTTATCATTAATATTTATTTTTATCATTAATATTTATTTTTATCATTAATATTTATTTTTATCATTAATATTTATTTTTATCATTAATATTTATTTTTATCATTAATATTTATTTTTATCATTAATATTTATTTTTATCATTAATATTTATTTTTATCATTAATATTTATTTTTATCATTAATATTTATTTTTATCATTAATATTTATTTTTATAATTAATATTTATTTTTTATCATTATTATTTATTTTTATCATTTATATTTATTTGTATCATTAATATTTATTTTTATCATTAATATTTATTTTTTATCATTATTATTTATTTTTATCAATATTATTTATTTGTATCATTATTATTTATTTTTATAATTAATATTTATTTTTATCATTAATATTTACTTTTTATCATTATTATTTATTTTTATCATTATTATTTATTTTTATCATTAATATTTATTTTGATCATTAATATTTATTTTTATCATTAATATTTATTTTTATCATTAATATTTATTTTTATCATTAATATATATTTTTATCATTAATATTTATTTTTTATCATTAATATTTATTTTTATCATTAATATTTATTTTTATCATTAATATTATTTTTATCATTATATTTATTTTTATCATTATATTTATTTTTATCATTAATATTTATTTTATCATTAATATTTATTTTTATCATTAATATTTATTTTTATCATTAATATTTATTTTTATCATTATATTTTATTTTTATCATTAATATTTATTTTTATCATTAATATTTATTTTTTATCATTAATATATATTTTTATCATTAATATATATTTTTATCATTAATATA
>JAPQNM010000028.1:1016981-1021981 GCA_029783475.1 Metacarcinus magister | reverse complement strand
AGGAGGAGGAGGGAAGATATGAAGTGTGCAAGACAAGAGAGGGAAGGAAAAAAAAGATTGATGGAATGAAAGGAAGAAAAGATGAATGAAGAAGAAGAATAGAAGGAAGAGAAGGAGGAGGAAGAATGTAAATTAGAAAGGAAGAAATGGAGGAAGGAAGTGTGTGTGTGTGTGTGTGTGTGTGTGTGTGTGTGTGTGTGTGTGTGTGTGTGCGTGTGTGTGCGTGTGTATCCATGTGTACATAATGGATGAGACACGTACGCACACACACAAGAGAGAGAGAGAGAGAGAGAGAGAGAGAGAGAGAGAGAGAGAGAGAGAGAGAGAGAGAGAGAGAGAGAGAGAGAGAGAGAGAGAGAGAGAGAGAAAGTTAGCTGACACATTGTTGCGTCATTGATTCCTGTGATGATGTCACACACACACACACACACACACACACACACACACACACACACACACACACACACAATGCCATGTTTTTCTTTGTTTTAATCATATTTACTCCAATGTACCTGTGTGTGTGTGTGTGTGTGTGTGTGTGTGTGTGTGTGTGTGTGTGTGTGTGTGTGCGTGTGTGCGTGTGTGCACCATGGATACTGCTGTAGAAGTTTTTATGTATGTTTTTTTCCCTCAATGTGCATGTGCGTTAAACTGTGTGCGTGTGCGTATCGATACAGTGCGGATATGTACACGCGTATGTGCGTTTAAGCTTCGTGGGTGTATTCGCTTGAGTGTGTGTGTGTGTGTGTGTGTGTGTGTGTGTGTGCGCTCATGCATGTCTGTGGTCATGCATGCTTCTCTGTGTACGTGACTGACTGTGAGTGTGTGTGAGTGTGTGTGTGTGTGTGTGTGTGTGTGTGTGTGTGTGTGTGTGTGTGTGTGTGTGTGTGTGTGTGTGTCTCTATTTTGGATGCAGGTAACGTTTCTCTCTTCCTTTCCTCCTCCTCCACTTCCTCCTCCTCCTCCTCCCCTCCTCTCCTCCTCACTCCTCCTCCTCTCGCCTCGCCTCCTCCTCCTCCTCCTCCTCCTCCTCCTCAATTCTCTGCTTCTTAATTTTCAAACCTAATCTTCCCTTGTTAACCTTTATCTTCCTTTCCCTTCTCTTCTTTACTTATTTCTCTCTTCCTCCTTCACTCCCTCTCCTCTTCTCTCTCTCCTCTACCTCGTTCCGTCCTCTTCCTTACCTTGACCCCGTTACAGTGCCCTTCATGTCTAGAATATTAAGAGGACTGAGTAAATGTTCGCTTTAATGAGGGTAATGAGGGAGGGAAGGGGGGGAGGGGGGGAGGGAGGAGGGAAGGGAAGGAGGGAGGAAGGAAGGAGGAGGAAAAATATGGGAGAGATTTTAAAGGAAAGATAATGATGAGATATCTAAGATTATGTTTGAATTGTGATGTCTCTCTCTCTCTCTCTCTCTCTCTCTCTCTCTCTCTCTCTCTCTCTCTCTCTCTCTCTCTCTCTCTCTCTCTCTCTCTCAAAAAGGACAAAAAGTGAAAATATCAGAAGAAGAAAATTATGAAATGATATATTTTGTCATGACTGTGTGTGTGTGTGTGTGTGTGTGTGTGTGTGCGCGTGTGTGTGTGTGTGTGTGTCTGCCTCGTCATCTGATTGGCTGTCACTTGGAGCTGAATGGAAAAACAGTTTGTGATTGGTGGGTTTTGGAAAGTATTGGTGGTTTGCAGGCTGCTGATTGGCCCATAAGGATGCTTCACTCTCTCTCTCTCTCTCTCTCTCTCTCTCTCTCTCTCTCTCTCTCCTCTCTCTCTCTCTCTCTCTTTATTTTTTTCTTCTCATTAGTGTATGTGTGTGTGTGTGTGTGTGTGTGTGTGTGTGTGTGTGTGTGTGTGTGTGTGTGTGTGTGTGTGTGTGTGTGTGTGTGCTTTCATCCAGACACTGAAGGAAAAGCGACCCATCAGGGAGATTAAGAGAGAGAGAGAGAGAGAGAGAGAGAGAGAGAGAGAGAGAGAGAGAGAAGAGAGAGAGAGAGAGAGAGAGTGTCAGGATGTTTGCTTGTTGCATTGTTACCGGAATCTTTGTTTGTTTTGTTGTTTGTTTGTTTCTTTTTTTTATCTCTAATGTGAATGTTTGTGTTTGTTTTGCTCTCTCTCTCTCTCTCTCTCTCTCTCTCTCTCTCTCTCTCTCTCTCTCTCTCATCTCTCTCCTCTCTCGTCTCTCTCTCTCGCTCCTCTCTCTCTCTCTCGAAGACATTGAGCTGATAGGTTCTTGAGAGAGAGAGAGAGAGAGAGAGAGAGAGAGAGAGAGAGAGAGAGAGAGAGAGAGAGAGAGAGAGAGAGAGAGAACTAAAAAAAAAAAGTGAGATAAGTTTAAGAGCAGGAACAAAATATTTCATGAAGTGGAATGATGAAGGGAGGAGGAGGAGGAGGAGGAGGAGGAGGAGGAGGAGGAGGAGGAGGAGGAGGAGGAGGAGGAGTGGGAAGAAGAAATGCCGGAGGACTAGAAGGAGGAAGATTTGTTGTAAAAGAAGGAGAAGAACGAGGGTGAGGAGGAGGAGGAGGAGGAGGAGGAGGAGGAGGAGGAGGAGGAGGAGGAGGAGGAGGAGGAGGAGGAGGAGGAGGAGGAGGAGGAGAACTACTTTGCTATGAAACTACTTGAAGATGTGTTAAGACAAAATCTATATTAAGTCCTCTCTCTCTCTCTCTCTCTCTCTCTCTCTCTCTCTCTCTCTCTCTCTCTCTCTCTCTCTCTCTCTCTCTCTCTCTCTCTCTCTCTCTCTAATTCTCTCTCCTGCCGTCTCTCTCTCTGCTCTCTCTCTCTCCTTGCCGATTCGCTAAATAAGCCAAGTTAGTGAAACGTGAAACGAAATTACCGTAGAGTTTTACAAAAGTAGGAAGAGCAGGAAGAAGAGGGAAAGAAGGAAGAAAAACATAAAGAAACACAAAGATAGAACAAACAGCAGCATAACAGGAGGAAGAGAAGGAAGAGGAGGAGGAGGAGGAGGAGGAGGAGGAAGAGGAGGAGGAGGAGGAGGAGGAGGAAGAAGAAGAGGAAGAGGAAGAGGTATTAAAATTCTCTTCCTTTCTATCTCTCTCTTCACCACAAAAAGGCATCCTGTTTCTTCCTCCTCCTCCTCCTCCTCCTCCTCCTCCTCCTCCTCCTCCTCCTCCTCCTCCTCCTCCTCCTCTCCTTTCCTTCACCGTATCTAACGAGAGCAAATAAGGCTACAGGGCGTGAAACTGTACCCGTATTATAAGCGAGAAGAAAGAGAGAGAGAGAGAGAGAGAGAGAGAGAGAGAGAGAGAGAGAGAGAGAGAGAGAGAGAGAGAGAGAGAGAGAGAGAGAGAAGGAAGTTGTGTGTGGGAGGCGTAAAGAATATATACGGTGTGTTTGTTTCATTGTTTCTGTGCTTTATGTGTGTGTGTGTGTGTGTGTGTGTGTGTGTGTGTGTGTGTGTGTGTGTGTGTGTGTGTGTTGCTAGTTTATGTCTGCCATTCATTCAGTCTGTGTATATCTATCTGTCTGTCTTTGTCTCTGTCTCTCTCTCTCTCTCTCTCTCTCTCTCTCTCTCTCTCTCTCTCTCTCTCTCTCACATGTTATTTGTCATCTCGTCATCTGTGTGTGTGTGTGTGTGTGTGTGTGTGTGTGTGTGTGTGTATGTGTGTGGTGTGTGTGTGTGTGTGTTTATGAAGTGGTTTGTTTGTGTCTCCTAGGAATCACCATCACACTGAAATGAGAGAGAGAGAGAGAGAGAGAGAGAGAGAGAGAGAGAGAGAGAGAGAGAGAGAGAGAGAGAGAGAGAGAGAGAGAGAGAGAGGGAGAGAGAGAGAGAATTTGGTATTGAATAAAGTCGTTTGAGATATAAAACTTTATGATATCTCGTTATAGATACATGAATAAATAGAAAGATAGATAGATAGAGAGATAGATAGATAGATAGATAGGAGAGAGAGAGAGAGGAGTGGAAGAGAAGAGAGAGAGAGAAGACAGGAGAGAGAGAAGGAGAGAAGAGATAGAGGAGGTGGAGAGAGAGAGAGAGAGAGATACATATAGAGAAAGAGGAAAGAGATATATACATTGAAAGAAGTAAAAATAGTTTAGAAGTTAGATATAAGCTCTCTCTCTCTCTCTCTCCCTCTCTGCCCTTCGAATTCCCTAATCTCTTCTTCTAGCACCTATCTCTCAATTTCCGGAGTATTCGATATTCCCGCTCCACTTCAGCTCTCGATCACCACAACGTTCGTCGATTCCCCTCTCCTCGTCGTCAGACTCGTCCTCTCCTCTCTGTCAATGCATCGATCCTGGATCTTTCCTAAAGACTCTAGTGCATGCACTTTAAAATAAAACGGATTGCTTCTTCTGCTGTAAGTCTTGTGGAAGTATAAAAGAGGAAAAGGATTAAATGTCCAGGATTAGATTGGAAAGTAGCGAGGAGAGAGAGAGAGAGAGAGGAAGAGAGAGTAGAGTAGTAGAGTATGACGATAGGAGTATTAAGAGAGAGATTAGAGAGAGAGTATGGCTAAGGGAGAGGGATTGAGGAGAGAAGAAATGAAATCACAAGAATGTTTTGAGATGCGTTTTCTTTTCTTGTTCAAGCAAACTAGGTTTCTTTCTTCTCTTTCTTTCTGTTTCTCAGCGTTCATTCTCTCATCCTCATCATCCCCTACTCCGTCGTCCGCATCTCGTTCTGCCTCTACTCGTCTGCCTTCATCCCACTCCGTCTCCTCTCCTTCAATTTCCATCAAATGTCAGTCATGCTGCTCTCTCGCAGCCCTCCCTATCCTCTGAACAACCCTCCTTCTCTGCGCTCCAGCGTACAATCTAATGCCATCTCTCAGCTCTCATCTCATCGTGTGCATAAGCGTTCCTTTTCTTTTCTTTTTTGCGTCTAGCTCTTTCTCTTCATTTTCTCTGCTTCTTCTTTCGCCATTGCCTTTCTTTCTATTCGCATCTTCATACACACAACTTGTCCATTACCAGTGTGGCTTATTAAGATGAGTAGAGAGAGTAGAGAGAGAGGAGGTAGTAGAGTAAGAGAGTAG
>JAPQNM010000028.1:1011399-1016881 GCA_029783475.1 Metacarcinus magister | reverse complement strand
TATGGCAGCGTGAGTATGTTAAAGCCATTGTTACACGGGGAGGTAGTAGTGACGTCACACAAGATGGCGGCGGTGTGACGATAACAATAGAGCATCGTAGTGCGCACCCATCCACAGGTGTCTATCACGTGATGCTAATTGCTTGTTATTACTGTTATTGTTATTGTTATTGTTATTATACTACTACTACTATTATTATCTCTCTCTCTCTCTCTCTCTCTCTCTCTCTCTCTCTCTCTCTCTCTCTCTCTCTCTCTCCTCTCTCTCTCTCGTGTGTGTGTGTGGGTGTTTTGGGAAGATACAGAGCAACCAATAAACTCCTTCCCTCCTCCTCCTCCTCCTCCTCCTCCTCCTCCTCCTTCTTTTTCTCCTTCCTCACTCTTCCTTCCTTCCGCTCAACTACATTTCTCTTTTGTATCTTTCTCTTCCCTTCTTCTTCCCTCTCTCTCTCTTCCTCCCTTCCTTCCTTCCTTCCTTCTCCTTCCTTCCTTCCTTCCACTCCTTCCATCTTCCTTCCTTCCTTCCTTCCTTCCTTCCTTCCTTCCTTCCTTCCTTCGTTAGTGTAATACATAAGATCGCTAAAGACTGGTAATATAATAGACTTAACTGAGTTTCTCTCTCTCTCTCTCTCTCTCTCTCTCTCTCTCTCTCTCTCTCTCTCTCTCTCTCTCTCTCTCTCTCTCTCTCTCTCTCTCTCTCTCTCTCACCCATTTATTAGCGTTTAAAGACGATCTGGTGTTTTCTCTCTCCTGTGTGTGTGTGTGTGTGTGTGTGTGTGTGTGTGTGTGTGTGTGTGTGTGTGTGTGTGTGTGTGTGTGTGTGTGTATATTCATTTATTTATCTATTGCTATATTTTGGGTGCTAAGTTTATTATCTACACACACACACACACACACACACACACACACACACACACACACACACACACACACACACACACACACACACACACACACCAGGCTTCACTTGGGAAATCAAAATCAAAATTGAATCCAACACCACAAGAATAAACTCATGATTCTCTTCGATATAAAACAAAAGACAATCGACAACAACACTTATAGTTTTTTTTTATAGTTTCCAAACCTTATACAATGAAAAACTAATAAATAAATAAATAAATAAATAATAAAAATAAATTCAACTCGATAACTTTCTGGTAAAATATATTGTTATTGTTGTTCCTTCCTTCCTTCCTTCCTTCCTTCCTTTCTTTCTTTCTCTCCTACGTTTCCTCTCTCCTTCCATATCTCTCCCTCTCTCCTTCCCTCCATTACTACACCTCTCCTCCTTCTTTCTCTAATTTATTTCCCTCCATATCTCTCCATCTCTCCTCTTTCTGGCATTTTCCTCTCCTTCACATACTTTACTTACCTTTCTTCTCTTCCTTCAATTTTTTTCCCTCTCTCTCTCTCTCTCTTTCTCTCTTTCTCTCTCAAGCAATGAATTCTCTCAACTTATCTGCCTCTATATATTTCCTTCCTCTCTCTTCCTTCTCTCTTTATCTCCTCCCTTCCTTCCTCTTTCTCCTCTTTCTCCTCCTTTCTTTTTCCTCCATTCTTATCTATTCCCTCCCTTCCCATTCTTTCCCTTCACCCCCATTTTATCTCCGTTTAAGAAGGGACTTAAAAAAATGGTTTGATTCTTGACATTTATAACGTTGAAAAAGTTGTGTAATATTTTTGAGAGAGAGAATAAGACATGTGTTTTGTGACAGACAGACAGACAGACAGACAGATGGATGGATGGATGGATGGAGACAGACAGAAAGAAAGACAGGATAATAGAAAATGCGATAAGGTGATGATAAAAGTGACAGCAAGATTGACAGCATATGACGGAGGAAATATGAAAAAGACAGATTGGGGAAGAGATAGACAGACGTGATAAAACAGATAGGAAAATAAGGAAAATAAATAGGAAATAAAAACAGATAAATTGGAATAAATAGATAGACAGATGTGATAAGATAAATAGATAGATAGATAGACAGTAAATAATGACGTTGAGAATAAGAAAGACAGACACACAATAGGAAAGAGATAAAATAAAAAAAAGGCAGGAATTGAAATAAAAAATAGAGAGTAAAAGAGAAATAGAGAAAAAATGAAATTAAATCACTAACGAAAAAAAACCAAAAAATGAAAACACAAAGTCAAATAAATAAAAAAATAGAGATAAAAAAAATCAAACTAACTCAGACACACACACTCAAAATTCACAATGACCTTCAACAACTCCTCTTCCTTTCAGCGGTGACCCAGCGTGACCTGAGCCGCGCGCCGAGTAGGGAGAGTGGGGGGGAGGTGGGGTCACTCCTCCTCTCCCCCTATTACAACCCCTCCTCCCCCCACCAACTCAGCCCACGCACTGAGCTGAGGCGAGACCAAGCTATTGACAGATCACCTTCCCCTCTACTCAGGTAAGTGTAGGTAATTAAGGAAGGTAACGGGGTGCTCTCTCTCTCTCTCTCTCTCTCTCTCTCTCTCTCTCTCTCTCTCTCTCTCTCTCTCTCTCTCTCTCTCTCTCACCTGGTTAATGAAGAGTCTGGTTTGGACAGGTAATGAACGTAATAATTATAGATGGAATGAGGGAATAAGGGGAATCAGAATAATGTGCTTGTTCTATCTTCTTCCTCTTCCTCTTCATTCCTTCATTCTCATCCTTTCCTTGACTTCCTCTCTTTCTTGTTTTTCCTCTCATGATTACTTCTTCTTAATTTCCTCTTCCTCTCAGATTTCCTTTTCTTCATTTCCTCTCCTTGTCATTCTCTTTTTCTCTTTCTAACATTCCTTTCTCCTTCTTTCCTTATTCCTACCTTTGGGAATGATATCTACATAGTAAAACATATTATAACATATTTATATAACATAAAGAAAATGTAATTGAAATAGTTAGGATGCAAGGGTGAAATACAGTTTGATATTATAGTAATGATGAAAATAAGTCCAGATTCGTGTTCAGCATGACCGAAAACCTCATTGTACCAATTTTCATGAGATTCGGAGGTGTGAAAATTTTCATGAAATTTTGTAGGGTACACCCTTAGAATTTTTTAGATAAATCACATATTTTGAAATAACTCGAAATGTATGGAGTTTACGTAAAAAACGTATATAATATAAAAGAAAGAGCAGGAGACGGCCGATCTATTGAGCTATAGAGAAATGGAATTGGAATGTAATTATAGATGTAGGAGTGTAAAGTATTATGCATTAATATCTTTCATAAAACTTTAATTTTCTTCATAAGTATTAGAGTTATTGGAAAGATATGACTATATGAGATAGACATTATCAAACTCAATAACTTTACTTCTATTCAGCTTTCCTGTAGGACTAATATTTACGTAGTAAAATGGGAAAACCTTTTTCGACCTCAATTCTGGTGGAATTTACAGACCACAAAACTAACGATTTTCACTTATTTGACTTTTTGGCTGAAATCATTTTGAATAACTTGAAAAATATTAGGTTTACGTCAAAAATGTATAGAACAGTATCCTCCTTCCCTTCCATCCTACAACTGGCCTTCCTCTCCTCGTAGGACCTTCAATTTCACACTCACTTTCTTCTCAAACAAAGTAGATTCACGACACGTAGATAACAAGCTTCACTTTCTCATTTGCTCTGTTTTTCTCGCACGTTTCATATCAGACTTCATCATGTCCTTCTTCCCTGCTGCGTTGCTCTCTTACGGTCTCATCCTATTGCCTATTCCTCCTCACTCTGCTTTCTCTCACTCTACTACTCTTCCCTCACATTCCTTCTCTTACAACACGCTTTCATTCTCTCTGCATCCATGTGGCCTCTTTCATATCCTTCTCAGCTCATCTCTGCTTCATGTACATCTGTACATCTCCGTAGCTGATGCGTCTGTTTCCTCCACCCTCCATTTGTCTGCTCCTCAAATACATGCCACTTGCATGCTCACTCCATCCTGCTCGTTCTGTCGACCTCCTCAAAGCTCGCTCGCATGCTCTAGTTGCTTCTTCGTACACTGCAAAGCATCCTCACTCCTCCTCACATGTACCGCACTGCTGCCTCCTCCTCCTCCTCTCCTCCTCCTCCTTGCATCGTTATGTATTAAATTCTTACACTCAATACCCTGTACCTGTCCAATTACCGGTCTATAATTAACCTCATTTAGACAGTACAGTGACATCTCTCGATGCTGCTCTCTCGTCGCTCTCTCTCCGATACATCTCTCCTCTCTCATCTCTCTCTGACTCTTCTCTCTCTCCTCTGCTCTCATCTCTCGCTCTCTCTCCTTTGTTATACTCTGCGTTCGTAATTAAGATTCATTTTGTTAAGTGTAGTGTATGTTTGTATAAGAGAGAGAGGGATGAGAGAGAGAGAGAGAGAGGCGAGAGATGCGAGAGAGAGACGACGAGAGTAGAGAGAGTGAAGAAGAGATAGAGAGAGAGAGAGAGAGGGGAGAGAGTAGAGACTAGAGAGATGAGAGAGAGTATTAGTTGGGAAGAGAGAGCCTTGTTGAGACGGGAGAGAGATGAGTTGAGAGGAGGGAGGGAGAGGAGGGGAGGAGGGGGTAGACTGAGATGGAGGAGAGAGTAGTTGGAGGCAGCGTGGAGAGTAGTTCGTGGAATGACGGAGCAGATAATAGGCGAGCAGGAATGATGTCATTTTGACGTATCGGAGCGGAAGACGTGGGAAGAGCAACTTTGAAAATGTATATTATTTGGAAGTAAAGAAGATAAAGAAGACGAGTGAGATGAAAGAAATCAAGGAAAGAAAAGGAAAAAATGAGAAAGGGAAGAAAATAAGGTAAAGAGAAGGCGAAAAAGAAGACATGGTGGTAATGAAAAGGGAAAACAAGAATAGGAAAAATAAAAGAAAAAACTAATTAGGTCAAAGGAAGGGAGAAAAGTGAAGCAGGGGAAAAATAACTATAGGTTTGGCCTCAATTGGCGGACCTCCAAAGAATGATACAAAGTGAATACACAGGAGAACGAGGGATGCCGGAGAGGAGACAGGTGGGATAGGGAGAGAGAGAAGAGGATGGAGAAGAGAGGACAAGAGAGAAGAGAGGAGAAGAGAGAGAGAGAGAGACGAGGAGAGAGAGAGAGAGAGAGGAGAGAGAGGAGGGAGAGGTGAGAGAGAAGAAAAATTATGGAAGGAAAGAAAGAGGGAAATGGAATAACAAGAAAGAAAGAAAGGAAAGAAGGAAGGAAGGGAGAGAGAGGACACGAAAATATATTAAAAAAAAAGAAAATTGCTGAGAGAGAGAAAGAAAGAAAGAAAGAAAGAAAGAAAGAAAGAAATGATGAAAAGTAAAAGCTATTTGTTATTTTTTCAACATTTTTAGTGTCGAGAGAGGAGAGAGAGACGAGAGAGAGGAGAGAGAGAGAGAGAGAGAGAGCGAGAGAGAGAAGAGACCAAGAGAGAAGAGAGAGAGAGAATAAAAAGGTCTTCGCTCACATCACTTGAAGGACGAAGAAAAAAGAAAAAGAAAAATTGGAAAT
>JAPQNM010000028.1:986399-998899 GCA_029783475.1 Metacarcinus magister | reverse complement strand
GAGTTATGTTTGAACGAATTAATGAGTTGAGTGTAATGTTGAATTAGAGTTTGTTGATGACGTAGTGGGTGAAGGCAGGTAATTAGCGGACTATCTAATACAGTGGTTCCCAAATTTGTTCATCTTGTTATCCAATATAACAAGCCATATTAGGCGTGCTACCATTACCCCTTACACAAAATGGTGTCAATATTGAGACACTAGATATATTTTCCTTTCTGTCGCCCTTCATTACTCCCAAAAAACTGTTATATTACCCCCAGGGGCTAATTTGGGAGCCACTGTGTGTGTGTGGATGAGTGAGTGAAGCAAGGTGCGAATCAGTGGTTTGTGTAAGTGACGTGGCCGAGTGTTCCCTAGCGAGCATCAGTGTCGAGCGTGGCAGCGTGGCGGGAGGAACAATAACAGCAGCTGCAGCATGAGCACCACCACCACCACCACCCCAACCCCCCACCAGGCAGGGAGGGAAGGACAGCCTGACGGAGGGAAGAACGAGTGTGAGAATGGTAAGGCATGGAATTTTCGGCCTCATGTGTGTGTGTGTGTGTGTCTGTGTGTGTGTGTGTTGTAATATCTTGAACGAGGACAAGTGAATCATTAAAAACTAGTTCTTAATTAGCGCATTAAGCCGTCTAGTTAATTTTTTCTCTTTAAGAATTACCAAAACACTCTATAAGATGTAGTACAATTAGGAGTCAAGATGACCCTTGGTGGTGATGGTGGTGGTGGTGGTGGTGATGGTGGTGGTGGTGGTTGTGGTGATGGTGATGGTCTTCGTATTACAACAGTGATTAGCCTGTTAGGGGAGAACGTGTGTGTGTGTGTGTGCCCATTGGTTCCTATACTTATGATTCATAGTAGTATTTAAAATGTAATCCAATTCCTTAAGCAAAGACCCACCAACCTTACAAACCCCCCCAAAAATTAGTGTCTTACCCCACCTCGCCCTCCCCCATATGTGTCCCGCGCCGCCTAGCTTGTCAACTACTACTCAGCCCATGATAGTTAGGGTGAGGTGCGGATTTGATGGTGTTCCGATTGTTTACTCGCATTAACTCACTCACTCACTTACTTCACAAACTGCGTAACATGATAATTCTCCGTTTGGTTTTCTTCGCTGGTTTTGAATGATCAGTTTGTTGAATTCATAACTAAACTAATTTCACTCCGTCTGGTCAGGATTTTTTATATAAATAACATCGATTTAAAACTAGATCGTTCTGACATGTATTTGTACCTGGCCTGTTTGTTTAATTTCAAAGCAGAATTACCTTTTCTTTAGTTTATATCCTCATACTTGGACACTACGTTTGGTTTGTATTAGCCCATATATTTAATCCATTTTGTGTAATCCAGAAGGCGTAGATATAGTTTATTGTGTAATGGAGACAGACATAAGCTTTGCACCATCATTGTGGCTCACTTACCTTAGCCTTCAGCAGACGATTGAATGACACTTCTATATTGTATTAGTAATCTGTCTGTACCCAGTCACAGCAGGTAGCGTTTCTTCCCAAGTCTGTTTTATTCAAGGATTCATTTTTAAGACTAAGTTTAGTTCCACACACACGATGATGCAAGACTGGCAGGTTACAAAGACTTCTTCGTCAATGAATCGACACAAACTTTTACTTGTTATCAGTCAGTGGAAACCAGATTCTATCCAGTGATTCAGACATGCATTGTGTACTAGTAGTGAATTCAGCTTCACACACAGAGTAACAAAACACTATAATGGAACACGCTTGACATTGAACTAATTCTAACGTGTATACTTTTCTTTCAGTCCACTTGTCTTGGGATCCAACACCACTCCAGATCCACATGACCAGGCTACCCACGAGCTGAGAGTGACGGCAGTTGTGGTGTTCGAACGGGGATAAATATTGAAAGGTTACTCTGAGATCTTTACAATGTTTTATTTTATAGTTAGTTTGTGTGTGTACAAAGACATGGAATAATAATAATAATAAATAGTTCGACGGTCACCCTATATTATTATTTTTTGTTTTCAGTTCGTTGCCGCTGGAACACCAGTGATGTTGGAACTGGTGTTGGGGAGACCACTGACTCTGGACCCTTGACACCGCCGCAGCCACACTGGAAGTCAACACCGCCGCAGCCACACTGGAAGTCAACACCGCCGCAGCCACACTGGAAGTCAACACCGCCGCAGCCACACTGGAAGTCAACACCGCCGCAGCCACACTGGAAGTCAACACCGCCGCAGCCACACTGGAAGTCAACACCGCCGCAGCCACACTGGAAGTCAACACCGCCGCAGCCACACTGGAAGTCAACACCGCCGCAGCCACACTGGAAGTCAACACCGCCGCAGCCACACTGGAAGTCAACACCGCCGCAGCCACACTGGAAGTCAACACCGCCGCAGCCACACTGGAAGTCAACACCGCCGCAGCCACACTGGTCCAGGAAGGTGACGCCTCTCCTCCACCTCTGTTGAAGAAGATGTGGCTGTTGTTACTTCATTAAGTGGAGAGGAAGGTGTTGCAGGTCACTTTTGTTGATACCACAAGGTGGAGGGACTGCGGTGTCGTGACTGTGGTGTTAATATCCTGTGATATCCTGTGGTCCTGATTCTCTCTCTCGCTCTCTCTCTCTCTCGCTCTCGCTCTCGCTCTCGCTCTCGCTCTCGCGCTCTCTCGCTCGTCAGCGGTACACTGCTCCTGATGTAGACTCCCCACCAGCTGCTCAATCTTTCTGCCGAGAGGGATCCATAATTTCTATTCCCGGCACATGCACAGAGTTGTTTCCTCATGACTTGTTTCCTCATGCCTTGTTTCCTCATGCTACGCCGGGATAAGTGTGTCCATCTGATGAAATAAACATACTATATAATATCACATCTTTATTATTATTCTCAAGATTACCCTCAAGGATAAGTTTCCTCATGCCTTGTTTCCTCATGCCACGCCGGGATAAGTGTGTCCATCTGATGAAATAAACATACTATATAATATCACATCTGTATTATTATTCTCAACATTACCCTCTATCTTATACTCATCTCTAGATAGTCTTCTTTTAAAACTCCCTATCGTCTGTGCACTAACTACCTCATCACTCGATCTGTTCCAGTAATCTACCATAATATTTGTAAACCAATTTCTGCTTATCTCTTTACTGAATCTACATTTTTCTAGTTTGAATCCGTTATTTCTTGACTACTGATCGTAAAAACTTTTCCTACATCATCCTTATTAAAACCCTTCAATCACTTAAATACTTAAATCAGATCTCCCCTTACGTCAGCGCTACACTGCTCCTCATGTAGACTCCCCACCAGCTGCTCAATCTTTCTGCCGAGAGGGATCCATAATTTCTATTCCCGGCATATGCACAGAGCTGATGTCTTGTTTCCTCATGCCACGCCGGAATAAGTGTGTCCATCTGATGAAATAAACATACTATATAATCTCACATCTTTATTATTATTATCAACCTCACGAAACTTCAACATCTATCTTATACTCATCTCTAGAGTCTCTCTGACGCCACCTCCTTGCTAGTTCAATCCCTCACTGGTGCTGTGGTGGTGGTGGTGTGGTGTCTAGCTGGGACTCAGGCATGGATATCTGCGGAGAAAGGACAGTGTTAACCTCATCATTCTTATTATCATTATCATTACTACTATTACTTAGCCCTGTGCTGGTGCCGGATACAATACCATCACTGTATTCTCGGAGCATTATAAAAGGCGAGGAAAATACGAATACGATACTAGTAATAAGATGATAATTAATAATATAAGTCAATGTACAGAGAAGTTCCTGTTACTCCAATACTCCCTTATTACCTACACCCACCTCTCATCCCCATCCATAAAACCGTCTAGTCTTCTTTTAAAACTCCCTATCGTCTGTGCACTAACTACCTCATCACTCGGTCTGTTCCAGTAATCTACCATCCTATTTGTAAACCAATTTCTGCTTATCTCTCTACTGAATCTACATTTTTCTAGTTTGAATCCGTTATTTCTTGTTCTATCCTGACTATTGATCGTAAGCACTTTTCCTACATCACCCTTATTAAAACCCTTCTAACACTTAAATACTTCAATCAGATCTCCCCTTACTCTACGCCTCTCCAGTGAGTGTAATTTCAAAAGCTTTAGTCTCCTCTCATAACTAAAATTACGAATCCCTTCTATAATTTTGGTCATCCTTCTCTGCACTGCATAGTCGAGGTGAGGTCTGACTAACGCTAAATACAACTTCAGAATAACCTCACCATTACTACTTTTAATACTTCTAGCAATGAATCCTAACACCCTAAAAGCCCGCTGTCTAACCTCAATACATTAATTTCTAGGACGGAGGTCTGAGCTAACCTGAACACCCAACCTAACAGGACTATTTTATTTTATTTATTACATCCTTGACTTGTGTGAGTTTATGTTATCTATACTATAACTAATATAAACGTGTGATTCTACTTGAATATTTATCTTTGATTCACTATTTGTTTTCTTTGGTAAATTCGATAATGTTATGATGACTTGCTAGAGATAAGAAACGAAGAGATAAGAGGCGTAAGTGTAGTGATTGTGAGGCAGTATCAAGGTTATTCATTATCACTAGTCATACAGTGGATATAAGAGAGAGGGAGAGAGGGGGGGGGATGAAAATAAATACTTTGAGGTGGTTTGGTCACATTAAGAGGAAGACGAATGAAGAATTTGTGAAGAAAGTGTATGTGAGTGAAACTGAGTGTCCTAGGAGGAGAGGAAGGCCAGTTGTAGGATGGAAGGATAGGGTGAAGGAGTACGTATACATGCATGAAAGAGTTGCTGATAGGAGGGGAGGGATTGAACAAACAAAGGGAGTGTTTGGGTAGGGAGAGGTGGAGGCCCTTATGGTGTAGTGTAGCATTCCCTTGTGGGACGTTTCAGGAGAGAACGAGGCCACAGTGACTATATAGCTAGCTACAAAAGTAGAGACAAATGTAGTCAAATAGGAAAGTCTAAAATAATATAGAGTAAAGAAAGTGGAGGAGAAACAAAAGGTAAACACAAATTAACATAACACACTTAATGATTAATGGTAAAGTCAGTTATCAATAGTAGTTACTGTAACCCGATAATACTGCTTCTCCCACTAAATGGGCCCCAGCGGAGAGAGAGAGAGAGAGAGAGAGAGAGAGAGAGAGAGAGAGAGAGAGAGAGAGAGAGAGAGAGAGAGAGAGGTGGAAGGGGTCGTAGAAGAGAAAGAGAGAGAGAGGCACCATAGAATGAGACAGACAGACAAACAAACAGTCTGAGTGTCCTGAGTGACCCTCGAACATCTGGCAACACGAAGAGAACAGTTTTATTAAAAAAGTATATTATTGTTCTTATATTATATGGAAAAACTGGAATTATCAAGGTATTATTTTCTCTTATCCTTACTTCGCCTCCTCATTCTCCTTCCATCAAAACAAATCAAAACAATCTATACGTATTTGTTTGGATGTGAAGTAAAAAAAAGTGAAGATTATGTTAGTTGCTATAGCTAAATATTTTCCATTTGGTTTAAAAGACAACAAAAAACACTTCCATTTTTGTTACATTATGCAACATCAACAAATTAAATGTAACATGCGCACGAAATCTAAACAACTACGTCTCTCTCTCTCTCTCTCTCTCTCTCTCTCTCTCTCTCTCTCTCTCTCTCTCTCTCTCTCTCTCTCTCTCTCTCTCTCTCTCTCTCTCTCTCTCTCTATCTCTATCTCTCTCTCACACACACACCCACACACTGGTCGTCTCTTCTACATGGTTTAGTCTTTACAACGGCGTTACTCCGATATAATCTTCATCCTCTGTTTAATTTATCACACTTCTCCTTGAGCATTCAGGTTAAAAATGAATGAATTATATATTGCTAAAATAATCTGTCTCTTCCCGAATTTTTATATATTTTAGGAACATGAGGAAAAAGTGATAATTACCCAATATATTACGAGGCAGATGATGATGATGATTAGATAATAGAGAAGTGCGTTGTAAATAATGGCAGTTAAGGGACTAATGAGAGAGAGAGAGAGAGAGAGAGAGAGAGAGAGAGAGAGAGAGAGAGAGAGAGAGAGAGAGAGAGAGAGAGAGAGAGAGAGAGAGAGAGAAAAAAAACACCCCATTCTCTTCCCTTCTCTTTCTCTCTTTATTCCTTAACAAAGTGCGCAATAGAAGTATTAAACTGGCTTAAAGAGAGAAAGAGAGAGAAAAAGGGAGGGAAAAACGGGTCTTCCATATTCAAACAGATAGAATAATCATCCCTTGAACTTTATATAGAGAAAAATGTACAAAAACAACTTTATAATATACTGTTATTGTATAAACGTGAACTAAAACTTTATTAATAATTGTTATACTTATTGTACGATAGTTTTTTCTCACTACTATTACTATTTTTTATACTATTTTTTAAACTATTTTTTATATCCAAGCCTCCAACACACCCTTTCCATCCACCAATCAGAGGACGAGACACGAGGGGCAAGTCAGCCTTCACCAATAGGAAACTAGTATTATTCCTTTAGTGCTAATCTTCCAGCCAATCAGGACCCAGAGATCTTCATGACGTCATTAGATTTTTTTTTATAAACAGACGAGCATCAGTGTGTGTGTGTGTGTGTGTGTGTGTGTGTGTGTGTGTGTGTGTTAAATAAGAAAGACGTAGTGTACACAAAAAAAAATAAAAACCTATTGTAACTTTCTATAACAATCGTAAAAAAATAACGAAACTAATAAATGATGAAGGAATATCTCTCTCTCTCTCTCTCTCTCTCTCTCTCTCTCTCTCTCTCTCTCTCTCTCTCTCTCTCTCTCTCTCTCTCTCTCTCTCTCTCTCTCTCTCTCTCCCTCCGTCACATCTACGCACACAACCTCATGACCTTGACCTGTGACGTACATAAACACGACGTCACAATCGCCTCCTTAACGCGCGCACACACACACACACACACACACACACACACACACACACACACACACACACTATAATGGTTACGATCACGGGTCCAGCGCGTGATCATCCAGACTCCTACTTAATTCTAGTTTTTTTTTTTTATATATAATTTTTCTCTTTTTTTCGTTTTTAAGCTTAATTCGTATTTTATTTTTTTTCTTCTCGTCTTCCTTTATTATTATTATTATTATTATTATTATTATTATTATTATTATTATTATTATTATTATTATTATTATTATTATTATTATTATTATTATTATTATTATTATTATTATTATTATTATTATTATTATTATCATCCAACGGAGCCCAAATTATAACCTTGAAAAAAGACTAAAAAAAAAAGTAAGTTTAAAGAAGGACAAGTGTTACGACAAATCTTTCTTTTATTCACACACTCGGACTTTAAATTTACTTTTCATTTATTTTCCGCATTCGTTGTCTAATGTTACAGCTGGATTGAGTTACATTCTTAATTATTCTCCTTCTCCTCCTCTTCTTCTCCCCTTCTTCCTCTCCTCCTCCTCCTCCTCCTCCTCCTCCTCCTCCAGTCAGTCCTAAGGCTTCTGCGTCTCTACATTCCTCCAATGAAACCAACACACTTCTAATAGTTTGCATAAATACATCCAAGACAAAACACAATACAAGAAGTAAATAAGAACAACAATACGAAGAAAAACAAATAATATAAGATGAAAGAATTACATTAAGGTTTCATAGATGACATAAACCTTAACTTCTAAACTCTATAGATGGTGTATGAGTTATATTTTAGTTTTTATTCCGTTAATCTTCGTTCATAATATCATCAATTGAAAACAGTTTATTTGAAAGGATATTCGTGGACTCTTCAAGTATTTTAAAACATTTTATAAAGTTTTCTCAGAGGTGATGTTTCTTGTGAGAGAGAGAGAGTATGTTTATAATAGACGTGTTAGCCTCTCCCCGTGGCTGACTGCTGGAGAGTTTTTAGTTCTGTTATGTGGTTTGCAAGGTAAGGCGAATAATAAAATAAAAATAACTGAATAAAACACACGCAAAGGAAACAGATGTGTAATATAGACGTCAATATTTTTGTTAGAATTCATGAAAAATTTTGAAGATTTCATATATTTACTATCAACCGTTTGCATAAATAGTTTCGTGAATAAATTTTATAAATGGAAAAAGAAAAATATGAAGAAAATAAGAAAATATACGTAGAAGAAATGTGATCAGTTTATAAGGGAATGAAATCAACGTTAAGGCTTTATTATTTGAATGAATTTGACAGAAAGTAAAGGAATTGAAGTAAAGGATTATCTAAGAATATTGTATTTTCTTCTACTTATTCCTCCTCCTCCTCCTCCTCCTCCTCCTCCTCCTCCTCCTCCTCCTCCTCCTCCTCACCCTCCTCCTCCTCCTCCTCCTCACCCTCCTCCTCCTCCTCCTCCTCCTCCTCCTCCTCTTTCAGACGATGCAATCATATAAATAAATCCTTCTTTTGTTATCCATTGTATTTCTTTGTCCACCATTTCTCTCTCTCTCTCTCTCTCTCTCTCTCTCTCTCTCTCTCTCTCTCTCTCTCTCTCCTCTCTCTCTCTCTCTCTCTCTCTCTCTCTCTCTCTCTCTCAAGGCGAAAAAGATCAAATTTCAGGATTCTATTTCAATCTATTCTTCTATCTCACCAACTCTCTCTCTCTCTCTCTCTCTCTCTCTCTCTCTCTCTCTCTCTCCTCTCTCTCTCTCTCTCTCTCTCTCTCTCTCTCTCTCTCTCTCTCTCTCTCTCTCTCTCTCTCTCTCTCTCTCTCTCTCTCAAGGCGAAAAAGATCAAATTTCAGGATTCTATTTCAATCTATTCTTCTATCTCACCAACTCTCTCTCTCTCTCTCTCTCTCTCTCTCTCTCTCTCTCTCTCTCTCTCTCTCTCTCTCTCTCTCTCTCTCTCTCCTCTCTCTCTCTCTCTCTCTCTCTCTCTCTCGTGCGTGACCTAGGGACGGGAATATCTATTAACTCAATTCATTTCTCAACTTAAGAATGGAATACAAATAACGTCACAATGGGAGAATGAGTTACTGAATATCTACACAAGTATTCTTCACCTGCTTCCTTCCACTCACTGCCGCACCCTAACGCCTTGGAGGAGGAGGAGGAGGAGGAGGAGGAGGAGGAGGAGGAGGAGGAGGAGGAGGAGGAAGGCGTGGACGAGTTTTAGAAATATCTAGTTTTGTCACGTAAGATTGCATACAAATAGTCAGGAACTAAATATATAAACATTTTCTTATGACGTTCGGTTTTTTCTATTTATATATTATTTTTTGGGTGTGAAATGAAGGATTATTGACAAAATGACGTATATTAGAGCAAGGATTATAGACTATTACTACTCTATTACCCTTATATCATACCAATTAAACATTATTCAAACTCTATATAAAGGAAAAAAAAAACTAAAGAAATGACTAATGGTTCAAATATTCCAGGAAAAAACTAAAGAAATGACTAACGATTCAAATATTCGTAAAAATCCATGTAGTGTCGTTACCCCTTTGAAAATTACGATACATGGTGTTGTATACGAAATAATAAAACTAACATAACCACAAAACAAAAACAGACGAAATGAAAAAAAATAACTTCACTCAACTTCAGCAGCGGAAGTAATAAAACCAAACTGAAACACCTGAGGCTGGAGGTGCCCTGTGTAATTAGAACCAGTAATTACGTTTGGGAGTGAGTGTTGTGGCAGCTGAAGGGACTGTACAACCATCCTCACTGTTAATAATAATCTGAAGTGAAAATGATAAGTTGTGGGCGAAAGAAAGAAAGAAAAGAGGGAGACAATTAAGAAAGAAAGATAGAAAGGAAGAAAGAAAGTTATTGTATAGAAGCTGTGTGTGTGTGTGTGTGTGTGTGTGTGTGTGTGTGTGTGTGTGTGTGTGTGTGTGTGTGTGTGTGTGTGTGTGTGTGTGTGTGTGTGTGTGTGTGTGTCTCTCTCTCTCTCTCTTGATGAAGGTCATGTCAGTACAATTTGGCGGTCATGGGGGAGGTGCTAGATTAGGGGATGGATGGGGAAAGGGTGGGGGGGAGTGAAGGGCGGGGTGTTTGGGGTGGGTGGTGGGGGGTTTTGGGGGGCGTAAGGGTGTGGGGTTAAGGAATGCTAAGGGGGGGGAGTAAAGGGTTAAGGCAAGGCGTAAAAGGAAAGGGGAAAGGGTATATTTAGGGAAGAAAGTGAATTTAGAGTGTATTGTATAAAGAATTGTGTGTTGAAATGTAGTGTGTGTGTGTGTGTGTGTGTGTGTGTGTGTGTGTGTGTGTGTGTGTGTGTGTTTCTCTCTCTTTCTCTCTCTTTCTCTCTCTCTTCTCTCTCTCTCTCTCTCTCTCTCTCTCTCTCTCTCTCTCTCTCTCTCTCTCTCTCTCTCTCTCTCTCCCTCCCTCTCTCTCTCTCTCCAGCCACTCAGTCAGCCAGTCTCGTGTTGGCCAGTGACAGGAGAGGAGCTACCGTTCACACACACACTCTCTCTCTCTCTCTCTCTCTCTTTCTCTCATTACCAAACATACCAACACACGCACACACACACACACACACACACACCCTTCCCACACACCCACACACACACACACATATACACATACATACACACACACTCGTATATACATACATATACGTACACTCTTCATATATATTAGCAAAGTGAAGAGAGAACAAGAGAGGAAGTGTTAAAATGAGTTGTCCATACGCAACAAGAGAAAATGGGTAAGTAATTTTCTCTCTCTCTCTCTCTCTCTCTCTCTCTCTCTCTCTCTCCTCTCTCTCTCTCTCTCTCTCTCTCTCTCTCTCTCTCTCCGGTATTAGAGAAAACAATAGATTTTTAGTATTAGAAGTTAATGTTAAGAAAAATTTAATCTCAATGTAGAAAAAAAAAGGTGTGTGTGTGTGTGTGTGTGTGTGTGTGTGTGTGTGTGTGTGTGTGTGTGTGTGTGTGTGTGTGTGTGTGTGTGTGTGTGTGTGTTACTATAAAAGTCTGTGTATATATTTGTCTGTCTGTCTGTAATGAATTGAAATGTTGACAAATGCATCGAGAAAAAATAAGTTATATTACATTAAGAGAGACAGAGAGAGAGAGAGGGAGGAGGTAAAGAGATGAGAGAGAGGTGAGGGAGATAATGGGAAGGAGATAAATACAGTGTCTGGGTGACTGGGGAGGGAGGGAAGGGAAGGGAAGGGAAGGGAAGGGAAGGGAAGGGAAGGGAAGGGAAAGGGAAGGGAAGGGAAGGGAAGGGAAGGGAAGGGAAGGGAAGGGAAGGGAAGGGAAGGGAAGGGAAGGGAAGGGAAGGGAAGGGAAGGGAAGGGAAGGGAAGGGAAGGGAAGGGAAGGGAATGTAATGAGGGAAGACATCTGTGTTCGTAATTTTTTATATGCACCAAACACATTTAGCATTTTAAATTGAATGATACACAGAAAATATTTTATACATAATCATTCCATTCATTAATTACATTGAACATCAGACTAGTATTGATTTTTTATTTAGATGTATATTTCATGAACTTTTTGTTTTGTTTAGTGATTTCATTAATTTATTTACTTATTTATATACTTATTTATTTTTCTAAGTATTTATTTATTTATTTATGTATGTATTTATTATTCTAAGTATTTATTTGTTTATTTATTATTTTTCTTTCTTCAGTAGTTGTTTATTTAGTCAAACATGTACGCATTAATTTTTCGTCGTATTTATCTATTTATTTATTTATTTATCTATTTATTTATTTATTTAGGTTGTGTAGTTGAACGCAGGTCATAAATTAGGTTACAACAGCCTGTCTCTCTGGGGTCACGTGATTATTTGAGTTGATTCGTACTGAGACCAAATCAACCTAAATAAAAAAAAATAATAATAAAACAGTGTCACATTATTATTATTATTATTATTATTATTATTATTATTATTACTACTATATAAAAAAAATCTTTCTCTATTCCTTCGTTCAATTTGATAATAGCAATAATAATAATAATAATAATAATAATAATAATAATAATAATAATAATAATAATAATAATACAAGTCAGTAGTGTTAAAATATTTTAGTCACGTGTCATATGTGGCCCACCCCTTCCCCCCTTCCCCTCTCCCTTTCCCTCCTCTTACCCCTTCCCCCCCTCCCCCTTCCCTTCCCCTCCTTCTCTCCCTTCCCCTCCTCCTCTCCCTTCCCTTCCCCTCCTCCTCCTATCCCTTTCTATCCCTTCTCCTCCCTCTCCTCTTTCTTATTTAGGTTTTGTTGTGATTTGTGAATGTAAAGTAAGTCTCTCTCTCTCTCTCTCTCTCTCTCTCTCTCTCTCTCTCTCTCTCTCTCTCTCTCTCTCTCTCTCTCTCTCTCTCTCTCTCTCTCTCTCTCTCTCTCTCTCTCTCTCTCTTTTCTTCAGAGGTCATAAAAATTTAGTCGCAGTTTGACCTCTTTAACCCCGCCCTCCCCCCTCCCCCCAAAAAAAACCACGTGACACACACACACACACACACACACACACACACACACACACACACACAC
>JAPQNM010000028.1:971399-983899 GCA_029783475.1 Metacarcinus magister | reverse complement strand
GAAGTGGAGGAAGAAGAGGAGGAAGAGGAGGAGGAGGAGGAGGAGGAGGAGGAGGAGGAGGAGGAGGAGGAGGAGGAGGAGGAATGGAGATGATATATATATGTAAGGTTTGTTTATGTGTGTTGCAATGGATGAAGAGTAACAACAACAACAACAACAACAACAACAGCAACAGCAACAGTAATTATAGTAACAACAACATATGTGACCTCCTCCTCCTCCTCCTCCTCCTCCTCCTCCTCCTCCTCCTCCTCCTCCTCCTCCTCCTCTTGCTGATTCTACTACCACTACTACAATAACACTCGTTGTTTGGGTAAATTTCAAATGTCAAAAATATTATTCTAACCCAAATGATTAAGCTGTTTACTCTAACTCAAAGATAAAATTCTCTCTCTCTCTCTCTCTCTCTCTCTCTCTCTCTCTCTCTCTCTCTCTCTCTCTCTCTCTCTCTCTCTCTCTCTCTCTCTCTCTCTCTCTCTCTCTCTCTCTCTCTCTTCTCTCACACAAGGAGTAACAGTATACAACTCATAACAGACTCAAATTTACTGCACTCAATTCTTCTTGTGTAATACCGTCGTTATGGAGTGGACTAAACTGTCACCTTCCATAGTGTAATGTAACACAATTATTTCATTATAAAACCATCGTGACCACCACCACCTCTAACAAAATCTGATTGGCTGATGAGACAACTGGATACTGGACTTATGTGTACTTATGTAGACGTGTGTGTGTGTGTGTATGTATAGCCATCTTATGTATGTGTATGTGTGTGTGTTTGTGTTTATTTATTTTTGATTTTTGATGAAGTTTCTCCATCACGTTTTTCTGAAGAAGTTTTATATTTTAGGTTAAAGACAAACCACGTATTGTTTGAACTGAATTTCTATGTTATTCTATGTTATTATCTCTCTCTGTATCTCTCTTTATCTTATTATATTTCCATGTATTTATATCTATATCCATCCATCTATCTATCTTTCTCTCTTTCTATCAATATATCAATCTATCTTTCTTTATATTTATCTATCTATCAATCAATCTTTATATCAATCTATTTATCAATCTCTCTCTCACTCTCTCCAGGGATGAGCCATTACCGGAGAGATGTTTGGGGGACTTCAGAGGTATCAACTACACTAACTATCTCAACTTGCATCACATCCTCGACTCCCAACACTGCATCACGGAGGCCCACGACGAACACCTCTTCAAAGTTGTGCACCAGGGTAAGGCAAGGAGGGAAGGGGAGGCAGGATGAGGGAGGGGTGTGTAGGGGAGGGTGATGTGTGTGTGTGTGTGGTGTGTGTGTGTGTGTGTGTGTGGTGGTACTATTACTACTACTACTATACATGATGATAAATATACGTATATAATCACCAATGATATTCTTGTATTATATTAGAGTAATGTTGTAATAATATCATGTAATATTAATTCATCCCAATGTCACAAAGTTTGGCTATAGAATGTTAAGTAATACATTTTAATACATCTACATAATCTCTAATGGTAAGTAGCCTTGTGTTATGGTAAAATAATGTTGTTTTAATGTCATTGACCTCAAACTCACCAGGATACGATATATAGATAGTGACAAAGGAATTGTATCTTTATATTAATTCCTGTTATGTTCGTTATTTTAGATTTAATGTGTTTTTTTTAGTGCAAGTAACATCACTTCACCTCATCACTTCATCACTCAGTCACTCACTCACTCACTCACTCACTCACTCACTCACTCACTCACACCAATAACCTCAATATTTCCTTGTACTTTCTCCCTCCTCATGTTGAATACAAAGCTGCCTTGCGTCTATGTACACACACACACACACACACGCGCACACACACACAACAGACAGACAGGGAGGTGTATAAGATCTGGGGAGAAGTTTGTATTATGTCTGGAGGTGAATGAAATGAATGTGATAATTATGGAAATACTGGTTTGGTTAGTGAAAGTATTATAATTTCCTGACCCTTATTACTACTACTACTACTACAATTACTTTCTCCCTCACTCATTCAACATTATCTCCCTTCCTCCTGCCCTCACATCTTCACTCTCCCTTCAAACCTCACCCTCCTTCCCTACACATCACCCTTCCTACATACCCTCCCTCACCCACCCTCTCTCTCTCTCTCTCCCTCAGTTTACGAGTTATGGTTCAAGCAGATTATTTTTGAACTTGACTCCGTGCGTGCGATCTTCAGCGTGGACGAAGTCGATGAGCTCAAGATGCTGGAGATAGTCAAGTGTTTGCAGCGAATCGTCCTCATCCTCAAGGTAAGGTTAAGGGTCGGGTCGGGTCAGGTCAGGTCAGGTCAGGTCAGGTCAGGTCAGGTCAGGTCAAAGGGTGAAATAAGGCCTAGGGGAGGAGAGGGGAAGATAGAGGAAGGGAGGGGAGGAGAAAGGAGGAGAAGAGAGGGGAGAAGAAGGTGTGTTTGTCATTGTTTGCATATTGTCGTTGGTTACAGGAGGAGGAGGAGGAGGAGGAGGAGGAGGAGGAGGAGGAGGAGGAGGAGGAGGAGGAGGAGGAAGAGGAGGAGGAGGAGGAGGAGGAGGAGGAGGAGGAGGAGGAGGTCAAAAGAAGCCATACAAATGAGTTCAGTCACCTCGCTTCAAGTCACTTCATAGATCCTACTGAAACCTAACACCATCTTACTCAACTCCCTTCTCTATATTCTCCCTTCCTTCCTTCCTTTCTCTCCCTTCTTCCTTTCTTTTTGATTTTTTGTCTCCCTTCTACTATCTATCTCATTTCTTTCTTGCTTTTTTTTTCCCCCTCTCTCCCTCCCTCTCTCCTTTTTTTTACCTCTTCTCCCTCACCCCTTGTCTCACCTCCTTCCTTGCCTTCGTCAGCTGTGTGTGGATCAGTTCCTCATCCTGGAGACCATGACGCCTCTCGACTTCATGGAGTTCCGGGACTACCTCTCCCCGGCGTCAGGCTTCCAGAGCTTCCAGTTCAGGCTCCTGGAAAACAAACTTGGATTGAAGAGCGTATGTATATAATAATAATAATAATAAAAAAAAAAAAAAATAATAATAATAAATAAATAAATAAATAATAATACATATATATTTCATAGATACATTAATAGATATAGAGAGAAACATATATACAGAAATAGATACATATATATTGTTAGTCACTTTAGAGAGAGAGAGAGAGAGAGAGAGAGAGAGAGAGAGAGAGAGAGAGAGAGAGAGAGAGAGAGAGAGAGAGAGAGAGAGAGAAATAGGCCTTGCGTATGGCTTGAAGAGAAGACTATAGTAGAGAGAGAGAGAGGGAAGGAGGGAAGGGAGGAAGAATATGAGGTGCAATACTAAAAAATATGGAAAAATGAAGGATGGAAGGAAGATATAATGAAAGGGAGAGACGGATAGAGGAATGAAGGGAGGGAAAATAAGATAATTAACAAGGGAGAGAAAGAGGAAGGGAATAAGTGGAGGGAAGGATGGTAGGAAGATAAGAGAAAATGGAAGGGATGATCTTAAGGGGATGGGAAGGGAAGGGGAAGGGGAAGGGGAGGAAAGGGAAGGGAGGGGAAGGGGAAGGGAAGGTGTGAAGGGAGGTACTTCTTGGCTTCAGCTTAGCTACTACATAAGAGAGAGAGAGAGGGAGAGTTATACTAGAAAACAACACTAGAAACCAGCATTAGAGAACAGCGCTAGATAACAACACGAAAGTACAATAATAAGGAAAGGCAAAACAAAAATCACTAAAGAACATCAATATAAAAACAATAAAAAAACATTTCCTAACATGCTACTCTACCTTCCTTTTCCTTTTCCTTCTCTTCTTCCTCTTCTTTTTCCTCTACTAACAACCAATATACACTCTAACCACCCTCCTTCACCGCCTTCTGCAGGAGTCACGCGTGCGGTACAAGCAGGAGACGTACACGAAAGTATTTGGGGACGACCCTGAGATCCTGGAAGCCATCAAGCAGTCTGAGGAGGAGCCTTCCCTTCAAGTACTGTTGTCTCGCTGGCTGGAACGAACTCCTGGTCTAGAGGAAGAAGGATTTAACTTTTGGATGAAGTATAAGATTGCTGTAGACACGACCCAGGAGGAGAAGAAACGTGAGGCAGAGGTAAGGAGGAGGAGGAGAAAGAGGAGAAAAACTATACATTCTTCAACACACACACACTAACCCATACACTTCCCTAACCTACATTTTCATTCCAGGCTGAGAAAGAGGAACACATGAAAAAGCACATTATAGCACAGTACACCCGTCGACAAGAGTTATTCGACAGTATATTTGACGAGAAGATCCACAATGCCTTGGTAACGCGAGGAGAACGTCGGTTGTCACACAGGGCCTTGCAGGGAGCTCTTATGATTTCCTTCTACAGGGAGAATCCACGTTTTAACCAACCCTACCAACTCCTGAATCTGCTCATGGATGTGGATTCACTGATTACTAAGTGGAGGTGTAAGTGTTTGTGTGTTTATGTGTGTGTGTGTGTGTGTGTGTGTGTGTGTGTGTGTGTGTGTGTGTTTCTTTTGTTTTTACTCCCTCTCCACCTCCTCCTTTTCCTCCTCCTCCTCCTCCTTTTCCTACTCCTTTTAAAAATTAGAAAAAACAGAATAAGTAAATAGAAATAAAGAAAAGATTAAAATTACTGTCTGCTTCATTTATATATTTAAGAACTTATGTTTGTATTGTCTATAATTGTTTTTTTCTTTCTCTCTCCATCTCTTTATCTATCTATCTATCCATCCATCTATCTATCTATTTATCCATCTATTTCCTACAGACAATCACGTGATGATGGTTCAACGTATGATCGGTTCTCAGCTGCTTGGAACCGGCGGCTCCTCAGGCTACCAGTACCTGCGATCCACACTCAGGTACTGTGTGTGTGTGTGGGTGTGTGTGTGGCTAAGTACTTTAGTATAATTCTATATCCTCCTCTTCTTCCTTCTTCGATAACCTCCTACTCTTATCTCCTCCTCCTCCTCCTCCTCCTCCTCCTCCTCCTCCTCCTCCACGCCCTCACGTCCTCTTCCTTCCACAGTGATCGCTACAAAGTCTTCATCGACCTCTTCAACCTGAGCACTTTTCTCCTGCCGAGGAATTGTGTGCCTCCGCTGGACCGTCGGATGAAGAGCCGTTTGAGCACCATGGAGGAGCCAGACCACGAGGAGCGCCGCGGCAAGGTGGTCAGGTCACACCCTCGCTCCGCCTCTGGGTTCATGTCCTCAGAGTCGCCGTGCCCTTTGGAGAATGGCGAAGAGAAGGTTTTTTCAGACAGTGACCTTGAGAAAAGTTTAGAGGAGAGCATTGAGAGGTCCTGCGAGGCGTCCATGTAAGTCCTTAACATCCTTTGAACCTGGTGGAAGGAAGGTGAAGGATGGATGGTGAGAGGTAGCCTACGTGTCCTTATAAGTGTAGGATGATTGAAGGATATTTTCTAGGACTTGTGATCTTCAAAATAGCCACTGATGTCCTAATTTTAGGAGTTCAAAACCCTTCAATAAGATGTCTTAAGAAGTACAGGAATGTTTGGGGACTTTGTATCCTTAAGATGGACATTTCAGGATGGCCATAGACAGGAGGAGGCGCTCAGGATTCTTTGGGCTACTTAGACAGATGTCCTAAACTGTCCTTTTACGGTTAGACTATTTAGATATCCTTGTAAGATTAAGGAAAGACTGTAGGACTCAAACAGCTGTAATAGAGAGGTCCTACAGCTTATATATATGTCTTTTATAGGACTTCAATAACATTCACTGATGTTTTAAGATGGGGAGAGTGGTAGGAATGGGAGTAGGATTCCTGTGACCTTGAAGTGTGAGATCCTATGTGCCTTCCTTGTATTATTATGGTGTTACTGAAGAAGCCAAGTCTAAAACAACATAGTTCTCCCTTTTTCTTCCAGGTTTTCTCTGACAATGGATATGAAATTAGGTTTTCTTTGGCAATGTTTCTGTTTCTGTTACATTTTTGGCCATATTTACAATTATACGACTTGTTTATCCCTCCTCCTCCTCTTCAGTTGCTTGTCCATGAGGTTCACAAAAATTAAGTGACGTTTTTGTGAAAGAAAACTAATGCAGTGCACATTTTCATCCTTCCTCTCTTCTTTTTCTCTCCTCCTCATTCTCCTTACTTCCTATTCGTTCTTTAAATTTTCCAAACGTCTTCTGTCTCCTTCCTTCCTTCCTCTCACATTATTTCTATAACTCTTTCTTAATCTTCTTGGTTCGTTCAGATTCATTTCTCGATAATAAAAGATAATTCCTTGCACTTATCACTGCCAAAGTTTCCACACATCGACAACAATCCACACTGCCTCGGGTACAAGACTCTCAATGCATTTTCTCTCCTTAGTGAAAAAAAATAATCGAAAAGCTGGCGTCTATTATTTTCCAGGAGAGGCAAGACCTACATTTTTTCCCAGGAGACACTACGACCTCAGTACTGCGCATGCGTTACAACTCTTGATCTTAAATTGCTGGAAGAATATCATTATAGCTTATTTCTATTTACTCCTCACTATTCTAAGTTTTTCCTTGTGCCAACAGTTATTCTCTCACATAACAATGAAAGCAAAATAGTTAAGTAGATGAATATATTGAATGCAGAATGAATGTTTTGATAGAGAAAGCTCATCTTGTTTGCCATTTAGACGAAAAAATGTATCATTGGAATGTTAGATATTTGAGTGTTAGGAAGGAGCTCCGTGCTAGTGTGTGTGTGTGTGTGTGTGTGTGTGTATTTTCTTGTTACATAATACAAAGATAAGATACATGAAGCCTAAGCATTTCAAAGTGTTCATGTATACCTAACCTAACTATATACCTATTCTCCCTATGACAAAAATATTAGTTTAGTTCCCCCTTTTACTGTGTATGTAATGCTATTTTTCTATGTATGTATATGTATGTGTGTGCGTATGGCAACTGGTCATGTAGACACGTGTATAATCATCTTTAGTTATGTATGTATACTTTTAGTTCTTCGGTGCATTTATAAGATTTCCTTTTTTTTTTAAGTTGGAATTTCGAAGATATTCACGATGCTAAAAATATTTCTACTTTTTTTCTTCAATATTTTCCCTTCGTCTCTCTTCCTAACATACTTCAACGCATTTTTCACTCATTTTTCTTAACACACACACACACACATCCAAACACACAGACACTCACATCCACACCCACACTTAAACACACACACCCATAAACCCACACACACACACAGACACACACACACAAGGCATCTCATCCTTATGCTCAATACATTTTCGTCGTTTCGTAAAATTAATGTCAAATCATTCTTGTTCCCTTTCATTATTATTATCATTATTATTAGTATTACTATAATCATTAGGATTACTATTATTTTCCTTTGTCATTCATATTATAGTTTAGTCATAACTTTTAAATGGTATTATTATTTTCCTTGTTTTTTTTCTTCTTTCTTTCATTCGTTTCTATAATCATATGTAGATGACTTACATTAATTTTATTGTTATCATTATTATTATTACTGTTACTGTTATTATTTCCTTAATTAAAAGATATAATTAAGACCATTCGTTTTACTATACCTACGAGAGAGAGAGAGAGAGAGAGAGAGAGAGAGAGAGAGAGAGAGAGAGAGAGAGAGAGAGAGAGAGAGAGAGTGTGTTCCACCATCAAAGAAAACTGACTAACTTAAGGGGAGGCTTCGGTATTCTGACAGAAGTCCACAAACAAGGACACTTTTTATTGCAAAATATACATATACTCTTTATACATATATACACCGCGTGACGCATGCGCACCGTCCTCTTACGCTACACATATCCAAGAGTAGCTAAGGAAGAGTGGCTAAGAGGAGAGGGCGGATAAGAAAGAGTAGAGAGTAAGAGGAAAAGATTGATTGATGTTTGAAGAAAAGATGATTAAAAGGAATTAGGTAAAGAAACACAAGGAGGAGAAGGAGGAGAAGGAGGAGAAGGAGAGAAGGAGGAGGAGGAGGAATATGAATGAGGCAGTAAATTGTAGAGATGAATAGGATGAAGAAATTAAGGTAATGGAGAAGAGAGACGAGGAAGAAGACAAAGAACGTAAGTTAAGAAAAAGGAAGAGACAAGGAAGACGAAGAAAAACGGTGAAAATGTCCTAAGAAATATAATAATTGAAATTTTTGATATAAGGAAAAAAAAGTAGTAGAAAAAAAAAGGAAAAAAGCACGATTAATATAAAGCATAATAACAATAATAATAATAATAATAATCACATATATTAATATACGCCAAGATATAGCGAACGACGGCGACTGAACATTTCCGAAATAGAAATATAAAAAAACCCAAATTCACCGAGAGAGAGAGAGAGAGAGAGAGAGAGAGAGAGAGAGAGAGAGAAAAAAAAAGAAGAAAGAAAGAAAGAAAGAAAGAAACCATACACCGTTTTCTTTCAAGGCAAAATACAAGACATTCAAGGAAGTACAAGAACAAATTTAGTCTCATTTTCTTCCACCCACACACACACACACACACACACACACACACAAGGGGACGGTCAGATATAGGGGTTAAAAGGGGTCAGCGCTCCCTCTAACCCTTTACATAAATTCCCAAGGGCTCCTGTATTTGAGTTTTAAAGATTAGGGGGCGTTAGGGGAGGTAAGGGGAGCTCTGACCCCTTTAAAAACATACCCTTTAAATACCCCTTACCATCCCACATCATCATCATCATCATCAGCCTCATACATACATACATACACTCAGTCATACATATATATATTTCTTTTTATTTGTTTTATTTCTCTATACACCTGCGGAATATTTTTTGATAAGCGCTGTAGATGTTGTACTAAACCAGCTTGTTATATATGTAGGGAAGGAAAGTTATGAAATTAGTTATGTATTATTTAGAAGTTACATCAAGTTATCTGAATGTTTTTAATTTTTTTTTATGTATATATATAAGATGTCGAAGTCTGTCCTTTTATTATTGTTTTTCCTTTCCCGTTTTCTGTTGCTATTTTTTTTTTTTTTTTTAAAGTGTCGAAATATTATTATTAGTTATTATTATTGTTTCGTGTTTTTTCTAATTCTGTTCTCTTGCTTTTCCTTCGTAATGTTAGTGATCGGGTGAAGGATTGAGGAAATATTAACTGTTTGGAAGAGCAGAACACACACACACACACACATACACACACACACACACACACACACACACACACACACACACACACACACACCCACACACACACCCACACACACACACTAAATCTATACAAAGAGGCACAAAGCTTGCCATATCACAAATCAATGGTCAAGTCATCATCATCATCATTATCATTATCATCAATTACTCTTTATCATTATTAATAGTCAGTTTTTTTTAGTGAAATAAATGATTCTTAACATGCAACATTGCTACACGTCACACCAGAAATGCAAGTTATGTATGTATGTATGTATATATAAACTATGTATATATATAATTTTTTTTTATCTTTAATCTAATCTGACATAATATTCTTCAAGTAAATAATTTCTTTTATATTCGTTTACATATATAATTCTTCTTTATTTATTTTTTAGTACTATATATATATATAATTTTTTTTTGTCCCCCCTGAAGAAAGGCATCAAATGGAATGTGTTTAGATGAAGGTTTAGGAGGGAGGGAAAAAAAAAAAGTTTAATTCAATAACTTCATCTTCGTATCGTCAGGAGATTTTCAAAGTGTTATTTATGGAAGTAGCAAGTCTGTATCTGCTGCAGGGTGACACCTACACCCTACCACACACCCCTGCCTCACACCCCTGCCACACACCCCTACCACACCCCTGCCACACACCTTTACACTCACACCCTGCTCACCCCTACACACTTACAAACAGGTCATTTAACACTTAGAAAACCACTCATTATATTGTTTCCTTTCTCTCTCTCTCTCTCTCTCTCTCTCTCTCTCTTAACAACCCTTCACCTTCAATCACCTTATTAATACAATCACCTCCACCTTAATAGACCTTATTCCTACCTTACTTTCCTTTCAATTCACCCAAACACGTAATAATGTATCAATTTTACCTCCTCATCAACTCTAAGTAATGATAATAGTGTGGTAATGATGCTATTAAACCGTCAAGTCGTTAAGTGATTTCATTAACTATCTCTCGTTCTCGTGATAAAAGCCGGATTATGATTGCCTGTTGGCTAGTGACGTTCTGTGTTTTCATTGGTCGAGGATTGTGGAGAGAGTGGTTTATCAAGCTCTCATTGGTCAACGCTCGCTAGCCTCTCCTCAAAATAAAGAAAGAGAAAGAGAGAGAGATGATTCTAAATGATAAGAAATAAAGTTTTGAAGCTGATAATGAGGAGTAACAGGAGGAGGAGGAGGAGGAGGAGGAGGAGGAAGAGAAACGATAAAGAAAGAAGAAAGGGAAGGAATGAGAGAAAAAATAACATAATTCAATTCTTTTCACTACCACCATCACCATCACCACCACCACCATCACTACCAACCTGAAGAAGTAGCAGTAGTAGTAATCACCACCTTCTAGCGACCCTCAACACCACACACACGTCCTCACACCACCACGCCACTCACCACACTGACCACCACCACCACCTAGCAACACAGTGACGTCATGAAGCAGTGAGACGAGACAGTAACTAGTGGTTCGAAACTTTGAGGCTTCACACTGGTAGTTATCTTTTTTTTATCGTTAATTTTTTGTTATCTATCACGTATTATTTCGTTTCCTTATTTGTTTTGTTAGTTATTGTGTTTATTGTTAAGTTAATTGGCTTATCTAATTAATTGGACTGATTCTTGTTGTTGTGTTTCTGTTTTTTGTGTTTAATTTATGTTATTTTATGTTTTATATTTTTGTTGTTTCGTATGTTGAAAGAGTTAAGTTAATGAAGTGATTCTGGTTCGTCTATATAGGAGGAAAGAGTTTAAATTGGGATCTCAGACTCATGTATTCATCATCATCATCATCATCATCATCATCATCATCATCATCACACTTTCACAACAGTTCACGCTCACCCTTCCCTCAGATTCTTCGTTAAATTTTCTTGACATTTTCTTTCCACTCAAACACTTTCTCAGTAATGTCTACGACCACGTTTTCTTGTACCACTTCCTCCTCCTCCTCCTCGTCTTTCTTCGTCTCTTCCTCCTCCTCCTCCTCCTGCTGTCTTCACCACGCCTCGCTTCTCACCTTTCCTCTTCCACAGTTTTCCTCCACAAGTTCGCGACATTTTTCAGTGTCCTTATGTCGCCTCACTCTTCTTCTTCCTCCTCCTCCTCCTCCTCTTCTTCTTCCTCCGTCAGCTGGCACACACTCCCTCCTGATGGGAACAAATCAAATCTTTTAAGAGTGACGCAAGTATATATATATTGTTGATTGTTTTTTAGTTATTCTTTTAACACTGTAATGTTTTTGTTTATGGTTTGACATGAACATAAGTATACACGACATTAATTATTATCTGGCCTCGAGTGGGTTATAGTAGTTGTAGTTGTTGTTGTTGTTGTTGTTGTTGTTGCTGCCTCGTAGTAATGTTTAATACACTCGCCTCACTCAGACAACACCACAACATGGAAAAATCGCCTCCACCTAAATGTATTTGTATATACGTAGTGATATAAAAAGGTGTTGAGTAGTACATGGATGTAACGCAACAGTGAAGCAAAGAGTAACAGAGGAAGTACGACAGTGACACTCAGGGTACGACACTGAGCTGCTGCTACATGCTATACCGGCTTGGGTGGGGCGGGGGAGGGGGCATAAAAATGAATTATTAATCATTTCCTTGTTTTCTTTTAATCAAAATAAAACTGAACACACATGAGCCTGGCGTGACGGAAGCAGCGGCGGTGTGGTGGTGGTGGTGGTGGTGCATGTGACGGCCACCACACACCTGCTGCTGCTGCTGCTGCTTGCGTCACCAGGCACAGGTGTGTGACGCTGGAGTACTAAAGTGACGACTCGGTGCTGGCACGTCCCCTTACCCCCTCCCCGCCCCGCCCCGCCCCGCCCCGGGCACTGAGGGGGAGGAGCCTTAGCCTCGTCCTCACACACACACGTCGAGGCTTGTGTCACGCCGCGTTGGGGCGACGCTGTGTGTGCGTGTAAGTGTGTGTGTGTATGTGTCTGTGCGGGGCCGCGGGTGCAGCCCCGCGGGGAACGAACAGATTAACAAAGTTCAACGCCCCTGAGCGGCGGAGCAGGAGGGGGGCGGGGCAGGCAGCCACGAGGGGCAGCGTCCTGAGGATTGAGGGTCGGCGCCCCGCCCTGCCCCCGCCCCGCACCGAGCCGCTGTGCACCTGGGCGGGGACACGCCGCCGCCAAGCCGCCGCGGCTCCATGCGTCTTGAGGCAGCGGCTGTGATGTTGTGCCGGGGGGCGGGGGGCGTAGTCCCAGCCTGGCACCAAGCAGGTCCCCCCTCTCAGCCACCCCCAGCTTGGTTCTGCCCCGTCAGGCATCCCTCCCTGGGTCGCCGCGGGTGGACGGGGAGCCTCAAG
>JAPQNM010000028.1:946399-956399 GCA_029783475.1 Metacarcinus magister | reverse complement strand
TCGAGGGTGAGAGAGAGGGGGTGGGGGGGTAGGGGGCGGTCACTGTTGCCATCCCCCCCCTCCCCCCCCAACTTAATGGCCCCGCAGAGGTCATTTGCGGGTTGCTGAATAATAATACTTCACACACTACTACTACTACTATTACTACTACTACTACTACTACTACTATTGGTATTAAGAATCATATGAAGAACTAGGAACTTACTTATATATCATCTTATTCCTCGTCTTCTTCCTTCTTATTCCCTTCTTTTCCTCCTCCTTTTACTCCTTCTGTTAATTCGAACCGCCACTCACTGCTTCGAACCACTGCTCACTAATTCGAATTTTCTTTTTCTTTCCCTTCCCTTACGTGGAGTGGAGTGGAGAGGGAGTGGAGGTGAGGTGAGGTGAGGTCACTAAACAGCCATTAGGTAGGAGATCAACGCGAGGTGCTTCAAACCCTCTTAATAACCAACTAATGGCCTCCTGATCACCTCCAGCCATCAATGCACCGCCACGAACCACTACCACCACCACGCCTGCCAACCCTGCCAACTCTTCCACCACCAGGCCTGCCAACCCTTCCACCACCACAGGCCTGCCACTACACTCGCCCATAAGAATTAGCATAAAAAATAACTTCCTCCCACTGCTGTTGTACATTCCATCTCAGGAAAGAAAAGGACCGAACGTTTGGTAACTTTCCATAATGTGTTTCATTCCACGCATTCCTTTGAACAAATATGTAAATGGTATACATTCATGCTAAGGAAAACTAAATTCAGTGAAAAACAAGTGAATGTATTGTTATATGTATTTAGATGTTTAGAAAAAAGGTTAATACAATGATTTATATTGTTTTTCATTAATCTTGTTGCTAAAAATAAATGGAATGCAAGGATTGGGATAATTTGAATAAGATTTACTAAACGGCCTTTCTTTCCTTATATTGCATGCACTACAGGATTCACAAGCACCAAGGATACCCAATCAAGGTCGATACTCAGGACACAAGAAATACCATTGATGGAAAGACTAAGAACTTGTCCCACGCAGTACTGGACACAGGTTCGATTCTCACTTCTACTTGCCTATCCATTTTACATTACCTCTTTTCATAAGTTTTCTACGATGGAAAAGAGTAAAAAGTGGCGCAGAGGGAAGAATAAAGTTTATGTACATAGTATAAAATGTATATAAAAAAGGAAAGGAAGGTGAGGTGGTGGTGGTGGTGGTGGTGGTGGTCGTGGTGGTGCGTCGAAAAGCAGACCCGTTGGCAAGACTGAGAGGGCGACGACGCTATGATCGTTCCTCTATTCCCGCGTTCTTCAAGCCGTGATGAAGGACGCTGACGGCCGCCGCGACTCACTGGACGAGATTGCGAGACATTACGAGACAATACGAGACGACTAGCGCACGAGGCCGCTCACAGAAAACCCAATAATAAATAACAGAACACGAGAGAGAGAGAGAGAGAGAAAAAAAAGTAATAACACGGTCTAGCGAAGGAGGAAGAAAGAAGAAGCTGGAATCATCAAGGGAAAAAAAGAGCGGGAAAAAAAAAATGTAAACGTCATAGAAAACGTGACAGATTAGAAGGGAGACTCGTGAAGACCAATATTGAGGTTCCGTGAGAAGAATATTTGTATGTGTTGTGTTGTGTTGTGTTGTGTTGCAGTGGGCGAGGCGGGTTATTGGCCGTGCTGTGATTGGTAGGGATTGTGTTGGGGAGGAGAGGGATTGGGGGATTCGAGGGAGGGGGGGGAGAGAGGGGGAACGGGTGTGTGTCAAGCTGAAGGAGAGAAAAAGTGTTATTGGAGTGTGTGTTTGTGTGCGTGTGTGTGTGTGTATGTGTGTGTGTGATATTTTCTCTTGTAATTGTGTGCACATTAAATAATAAACTTCCTGTGTAATATATTAATGGATTTTCTTTTCCTTCTTTCCTTCTATCTCTATATATTTTGTTTTTTTTTATTTAATTTTCATTGTTACTTTAAAATCGATCCTTTCACTCACCTAATAATAATAATAATAATAATAATAATAATAATAATAATAATAATAAATTCTGCTTTACTTTCATGCAGAATTAAAGTTTTATTTTATAGTTTATCTTTTTTTTCAACTAATTCCTTTCTTCTAACTACTTATGCTATCTCTAATTCCCCTCCTCCTCCTCCTCCTCCTCCTCCTCCTCCTCCTCCTCCTCCTCCTCCTCCTCCTCTTGTTCTTGTCAACCTTGAGTCTCGAAAATGAATTGTTGGAGCAGATCAATACACCATTAATATATAGTGCTCTCTCTCTCTCTCTCTCTCTCTCTCTCTCTCTCTCTCTCTCTCTCTCTCTCTCTCTCTCTCTCTCTCTCTCTCTCTCTCACATTCCTTTACTACCTTTCTCCCTCTCTCTTGTCTCCCTCTCTCTTACCTCTCCCTCTCCCCTCCCTTATCTTCCTACCTCCCTCCCTTTCTCTCCCTCTCTCCCTCCCTCCACTCTCCTTCAGTAGAGTATACAATTGAGTCTACGGAAGAGAAGGAAGGAGGGAGGGAGGGAAGAGAGGGAAGGGAAGGGAGAGAAGGAGGGAAGGAAGGTAGGAAAGAGGACGGAACAAAATGAGGAAGTGAGAAAAATAAATGATAAAAAGGAAATATAAATAGAGGGAGAGAAGGAAGGGAGGGAGAGGGAGAGAAGGAGGGAGAGGGAGAGAAGGAGGGAGAGGGAGAGGGAGAGAAGGAGGGAGAGGGGGAGGGTACAAGGGGAGGGTAGAAATAAGGAGAGGAAGAAAGGAGGGGAGGCAGGGAGGAAGGGAGGGAGGGACAAATAAAGGAGGGTAGGTAGGTAGGTAGGTAGGGAGGGAGGGAAAGGGGGGGGAGGGGAGAGGGAAAGGGAGGGGAAAAGAGGGAAGGAGGAAGAGACTGGTAACGATTCCCTTTCCACTCCTCTCTAATTTGGGTCAACCTCCCTAATTTAGTGGGTCAACATCCGGTGGTGGTGAGGTCAAACAGCGTGTGACCTGAGATGATGACACGCAGAGACAGACAGGCAGACAGACAGATAGATAGATAGATAGACGCACAGAAGGAAAGATAAATAGATAGGTACAAAGACACAAGGAAGAAATTGACACGAGTTGAAAATTTCTGTCTCTAACTCTCTCTCTCTCTCTCTCTCTCTCTCTCTCTCTCTCTCTCTCTCTCTCTCTCTCTCTCTCTCTCTCTCTCTCTCTCTCTTAAGCAGGGTGAAAGTGTGTTATTTCATGCTTACAAAACTTATTTATGACCTCCTCCTCCTCCTCCTCCTCCTCCTCCTCCTTTTGTCTTTTATCATAATCATCCTCGTTTACCTCTCTTCCTATGACGATTTTTTCTCTCTCTCTTTTTTTTACACACACACACACACACACACACACACACACACACACACACACACACACACACACACACACACACACACACACACACTAAATAATACATACGTTCTTGCACACTCAGCTCCCACCTTACCCCCCCCCCTCTCTCTCTCTCTCTCTCTCTCTCTCTCTCTCTCTCTCTCTCTCTCTCTCTCTCTCTCTCTCTCATTAAATAATCCTTGCCTTGCCCTTCTCTCTCTCATGATACATATTCCTCCTCCTCCTCCTCCTCCTCTTCCTCCTCCTCCTATCCTCCATTGTACAGCTCATACCTCCTCTTCTCTCTGCTCTTCCTTTTTCCCCTCCCTCACTTCCCCTCCAAATCCCCCCCCCTTTCCTCCCCCTCCCCCTCCCCCCCTTCCCCCTCCATTAAGGAAAGCCGCCACGTTGACCTCCCCATTAATCTAAAACTGCCCCTTCCTACAAATAAGGGGGAAGGGGTAAAGTAGGGGGGTAGGGGGGAAAGGAGGGAAGGGGAAGAGAGGAGAAGCAAGGGTGAGGAAGGAAGAGGGAAGGAAGGGAAAGGAATAGAAGAGAATGGAATGGGAAGGAAGGGAGGAAGGGGAGAGGAAAGAGAGGGGAAAGGGATGATAAAGAAGAGGAACGGAAGAGGGAGAGGAAGAGGAAAGTAGAGAAAGGGATAAGGGAGGAAATATTTAAAGGGTGAAGAGAGAGGAAAATGGAAGAGAAGGAGAGAGAAAGAGGAAGGAGAGAACGAAGGAGAGAAGGAAGGCGAGAGGAGAGGGAGGGAAAGGGAAGGAGAGGAGAGGGGAGGGAAAGGGAGAGAGAAAAATGTTCAGTCATGATATATTTTTGTCTATTTTTGCCACCTAAGCGAAAACCCAAGAAAATAAAAAAATAAAATAAAAATATAAGGGAAGGAAACAAATAATAATAATAATAATAATAAAAAAAAAAAGACATGAAAGGAAACAAAAGCATTGATAATAGTTTTGTCAAGGTAGAAAACTTATTATTATTATTATTATTATTATTATTATTATTATTATTATTATTATTATTGGAATTATGACAACTACTACTACTACTACTACTACTACTACTATCTATAAACATTTCTTCCTTCCTTTTGCATGATAGACTAAAACATTTACACACACACACACACACACCCCCACACACACACACACACACACCCCCACACACACACACACACACACACACACACACACACACACACACACACAGGAAGAGCTGATTCCGCATTTTACAATTCACTAGCAGAAAAAAAACTTGAAAGGGGCGTTTGTAGCAGAAGATCTTTAGGAATGTGTCCATGCGAAGGAGAGATAAAACCATAGAGAGAGAGAGAGAGAGAGAGAGAGAGAGAGAGAGAGAGAGAGAGAGAGAGAGAGAGAGAGAGAGAGAGAGAGAGAGAGAGAGAGAGAGAGAGACGCACACACACACAAAGAAAGAAACATTGGGTCTATATATTTTTCTTTATCTATCTATCGGTACCCCTCTCTCTCTCTCTCTCTCTCTCTCTCTCTCTCTCTCTCTCTCTATAACCTTCCCTTCCCTTTTCTTATTTCAGGCACTTTAGAGGAAGAATAGGAGGGATGGAGGGAAGGAAGGGAGGGAGGGAGGGAGGGAGGGAGGGAGGGAGGGAGGGAGGGAGAGAAAAATGAGATACATCACCCAATCAAGAGGAAGGAAGGTTAGGAATGAGTTATAGGTCTTAAATATTACTAAGATATTCCTCTTCCTCTTCCTCTTTCTTTTTTTTAATTATTTTGTTGTTGTCGTTATTGCTATTTACTTTTTGATTTTTTTCTTTCTTATGTGTTTGTTTATTATTATTATTATTTTTTTTTTAGTCTTCTCTTCTTCCTCCTCCTCGTTTTCTTCCTCCTCCTTCTTTATCTTAAATTTCTTACTACTACCACCACCACCACCACCACCACCACCACCACCACCACCACCACCACCACCACCACCACCACCACCACCACTACCATCATCATCATCATCATCATCATCATCTTTTTTTCACAATCTCTTTACTCTTCCCTTTTTCCCCTCTCTTCCCCTCCCCCATTAACACGAGCAAAAAAAACCAGGTATTTAAAAATGGTTGTCTATCTCCGTAGAGTTTAATAAGCGAGGAGGCGTAGAAGGGGCGTGGAACACATAGGAACACATAGGAAGAACAAACAACAACAGGCCTGCTGGCCCTTACGAGGCTGTTTGTGAGACTACACTATCTACTCTAGAGTGAAGGATACAGGATAGTAAGGGTGAAGGCTTCTCTCCCCAGCCATGGCTGGCAGGGAAAGGAAGGCCAACCAAGACCATACTGTCACTACCACTACTGCTACCACTACTTCCTGGCAAGCGATGTCAGGCCACTAGCGACGTCTTTTGAATCGACATTTCGTAAGTTAGGTACATCAGGATGAACTTACTCAAAGTTTGCTACGTTAACGGATAGTATTTTAGTTGTGGATTGGCTTCTAAATATTTGTCAAGTCTATTTTTGAACGTAGTAATTGTTTTACTGTCGACGATATTGGCGGGCAGGGAGTTCCAAACGTTAACGATCCGATTGAAAAAGAAGTGCTTGGCTTCGTTTGATGTGAATCTTTTACCAGTAATCTTAAAAGAATGACGTCGTCTTGTTATATTTGATCGATCAAAAGTAATGTAATCTTCTACATTGATATTATCGAATCCTTTGATTATCTTGAACATTTCAATTAAATCCCCTCGCATCCTTCGTTTTTCTAGGCTGAATAAGTTTAGTTCTTTAAGTCTTTCTTCATAAGGTTTATTTTTTAGCCTTGGAATCATTTTTGTTATTCTTCGCTGGACTCTTTCCAGTTTGTCAATGTCCTTTCTGTAATATGGGGACCAAAACTGTACGCAATACTCAAGATGGGGTCGTACTAGTGAATTATGCAGTTTTAATATGACTTTTTCTGATTTATTTTCGAAAGTACGCCCAATAAAGCCGACCAATCTGCTAGCAGTTTTAACTACCTCTGAACAATGTTGACTGGGTTTTAAATCGTTTGATATTGTGATTCCCAGATCTTTTTCTTTGTTTACTGTAGAAAGTGATTTACCATTCATTGAGTACTGAACGTGATCATTATTACTTCCGATGTGTAGTACCTTGCATTTTTCAACGTTAAATTTCATTTGCCATTTATTGGCCCAAGACGTTAGTCGATCTAGGTCTGATTGTAAGACTTCTCTGTCAATTGTCGTAGTTACTTTGCTGAGAATTTTCGTATCGTCAGCGAATTTCGATATTTTGCAAGTGATCCCATCATCTATGTCATTAACATATATCAAAAATAAGACAGGACCAAGCACTGAGCCTTGTGGTACGCCACTTTTAACGTTTAACCATTGAGAGGAGACACCGTTTAAGACTACTCTCTGCTTACGTTCAGAGAGCCAGTCCAGAAGCCAATTGTAAATGCTACCAGAGATACCATGAGACATTAGTTTATTAAGCAATCGTTGATGAGGTACTTTATCAAAAGCCTTTTGAAAATCCAGATATATGACATCTACTGCTCTGCTTTCATCGTACGCGTCAAAAACATTGTGGAAGAAGTCTAATAAGTTAGTTAAGCATGAACGTTTATTACGAAAACCATGTTGTGAGGGTTTTATTATATCGTTGTCTTCAAGGAATTTCACCACATTGTCACGAATGATTGTCTCCATTAATTTACATACAACTGATGTCAGACTGATTGGCCTATAATTTCCGGGTTGTGACTTGTCCCCCTTTTTGAAGATTGGTGTTACATTTGCACGTTTCCAATCTGATGGGACTTTACCATCTCTTAAGGATTTATTGAATAAGATTGTAAGCGGTTTACTGATCTGGTGCTTGACCTCTTTCAAGATTCTTGGGGGAAATTTTATCTGGTCCAGGGGTTTTGTTTGTTTTCATCTTATTGATTTTTTGCAAAACGTCATTTTCTACTATGAGTATATCATTTAAGAAGTTTACTTTCCCTCTAATCTCAAGTGGCTGAAACGATGAGCAATCCTCTTCTGTAAATACGGATGCAAAAAAAGTTATTAAGGATTGTAGCCATTTCGTTTTCGTCATTTGTGTGATTTCCATGTCCTTTAGTAAGTGGACCGATATTGCAGGTAAGGGCTTTTTTACTCTTAACAAAACTATAAAATTCTTTAGGATTTGATTTACATGATTCCGCTATATATTCTTCCAGGTTTTTCTTGCTACGCTTTATCAATCTCTTAGTATCGCGACGAATTCTGTCAAACTCTACTTTATCATCTTGGCTTTTAGTTAATATGTACTTATTGTACGCGTGTTTTTTGAGAGAGAGGCTGTTTTTTATCTCTTCGTTCCACCATTTTGGTTTGTTCTTCCTTGCTGAACGTCTGTATCGATACGGTACACATACGCTTATAACTTCATTCAGTTTTGTGGTAAAGGCCTCCCATGACTCTGACAACAGTTCACTCCAGTCAGTGTCTTCTAGAATTGTTCGCATTCTGATGAAATTCGCCCTTTGATAATTTGGTACCTTCTCCTTACTGTCTTTTACTTTTATTTCCTTCATTTTCAAATTGAACGTGATTATCCGATGGTCACTAGAACTGAAAACTGGGCCGACATTTACGTTACTGACTAAATCTTTACTTGTTGAAAGAATGAGATCAAGGGTATTTAAGTCTCGCGTCGGTTCGTGAACGTGTTGATGTAATTCGCTCTCTAATAAGTTCGTGTACAGGTCGTGTCCTGTATGAGATCGTAACGGATTTCCCCCATCTCGTTACTGGCAAATTAAAATCACCCATAATAATTGTCTCGCATTGACTGATTGTTTCGGAGATTGATTCGAATAGTAAACGGTCAATTTCAGCGGTGCGCCCCGGTGGTCTGTAAATCAATCCAAGTATTTTTCTACTTGAGTTACTCTTTAATTCGATAAAAACTGTGTCAATACCGTTGATGGGTTCTGTTTTAATGGAGATCGGATGGAGCGAGCTGTGAATATATAGGATTACACCACCGCCAATTCTGTTCTCTCTTTCACAGCTAAAGATTGTATAACCAGGTAACTGAAATTCTGCAATGTAATCTCTGTTCGACGTATCTAACCATGATTCTGTGACTCCTATGATGTGGTACTGATCCATTGCCGCGAGAGCTTCGAGGTCTGTGAATTTATTTCTGATGCTGCGAGCATTTACATAACAAACTTTAATATGTGGATCAGCAGTGGCATTAATATTTGGATCAGCGGTGGCATTACACGGAGCAACTACGACGTCGTTGCTGCTCTCGTTCGCTCGGCGTTTTTTGACCTATTGAGAATAACTTGGTCACTGAAAAGTCTGCCCAAGCGTGCATCCATGAGGAGGAGGAGGAGGAGGAGGAGGAGGAGGAGGAGGAGGAGGAGGAGGAGGAGGAGGAGGAGGAGGGAAGAGATGAAAAGATATGGACAGAAGGTTTGCTAAGAATAGATACCTCGTTAAAGTGATATATAAAAAAAATAGTTAAATAAATATATTGACAGATAGATAGATAGATAAATAGTACTATTACACAACCAGAAAACACACACACACACACACACACACACACACACACACACACACACACACACACACACACACACACACACACCCACACACACACACACACACACACTCAAGAGATGAGATGAGAGAGGGAAGAAGAGGGAAAAGGAGGTACGTTACAAGGAGGAGAAAGAGGAGGAGGAGGAGGAGGAGAGGAGGAGGAGGAGGAGGAGGAGGAGGAGGAGGAGAGGAGGAGGAGGAGGAGTAGGAGGAGGAGGAGGAGGAGGAGGAGGAGGAGGAGGGAGGAGGAGGAGGAGGAGGAGGAGGAGGAGGAGGAGGAGGAGGAGAATAGAGTTTATCAGGAAAGTGAAGGTGGGCGGAAAGGAAGGAAGGAAGGAAGAGGAGGAGGAGGAGGAGGAGGAGGAGGAGGAGGAGGAGGAGGAGGAGGAGGAGGAGGAGGAGGAGGAGGAGGAGGAGGAGGACACTCAGCCATTGTTTCAGGTGACTACTATAGGTAAAGGAACAGAAGAGGGGAAGGAGAAGGGAGGAGGAGGAGGAGGAGGAGGAGGAGGAGGAGGAGGAGGAGGAGGAGGAGGAGGAGGAGGAGGAGGAGGAGGAAGGGAGAGAGAAAGACAGGATATCCATTCTATAAGGAGGAGAGTTAGATAGCGAGAGGAGGAATGGAGATTAGAAGATAAGAGACTAGACAGATGGAGGTGGAGGAGACAGGGAAGGAGATAAGTCATTGAGATAAGGTAGAGTGGTGGCTGAATGGCTGTGGTCTTGTTTAATGTGTAGTGTTTCAAAGTTCGATACCCAGAGATGCTGTTTTTTTTGGTTTTTTTATAATTTTTTTTCTATTATTTGTTGTTATTTTTATATATAGTGTAAGTAATATTTTGTCTTTTTGTTCTATTTATCTCTTTATTTCGTGTTTTTTTTATTATTATTATTATTGATTTATTTATTCTATTTTTTCACTCTTTGTCTCTATCTCTCGTTTCATTTCACAACCCTACACACACACACCTACCTACACACACACACACACACACACACACACACACACACACA
>JAPQNM010000028.1:936399-938899 GCA_029783475.1 Metacarcinus magister | reverse complement strand
CTCTCTCTCTCTCTCTCTCTCTCTCTCTCTCTCTCTCTCTCTCTCTCTCTCTCTCTCTCACGGATTCTTGTGTTTCACTTTTATTTTATTTTCTGAAATTGTTAACTTTATTTATTTTCTCAAACTTTCTTTCTTTCTTTCTTTCTTTTTTTTGTTTGCTATTTGTTTTGTTCTTTCTCTCTCTCTCTCTCTCTCTCTCTCTCTCTCTCTCTCTCTCTCTCTCTCTCTCTCTCTCTCTCTCTCTCTCTCTCTCTCTCTCTCTCTTGCGTATCACTATTTCTATCTGTAATTTTTTTTTGGTTTAATTTCTTTCTTTTTTCTTTATATCCTGTCTATCTGTCACACACACACACACACACACACACACACACACACACACACACACACACACACACACACACACACACACACACACACACACACACACGGAGGTCAAGTTGTTCCATTGTGTTGCAGTTCAAGTATTGTTGTTGTTGTTGTTGTTGTTGTTGTTCATGTTATAATGTTCTGAGAGAGAGAGAGAGAGAGAGAGAGAGAGAGAGAGAGAGAGAGAGAGAGAGAGAGAGAGAGAGAGAGAGAGAGAGAGAGAGAGAGAGAGAGAAGGAATGTAAGGAAGGAAGAAAGGAAGGAAAGAAGGAAAGTGGAAGAGGATTACTAAGGGGAGTGGCATAAAGAGGAAGAGGAGGAGGAGGAGGAGGAGGAGGAGGAGGAGGAGGAGGAGGAGGAGGAGGAAGAAGAGGAAGAGGAGGAGAAAAGTATGTGTTATTATGAATAAAAAAAAATAGGAGTGTCTAAAAATAAGGAAGAATAAGGTTAATTTGAAGAGAAGGAGGAGGAGGAGGAGGAGGAGGAGGAGGAGGAGGAGGAGGAGGAGGAGGAAGAGTATGATACGTTAATAGGATGAGGTAAGGAGGTGAAGGAGGGCGTGAAGGCGTGACGGAGGGAAGAGGAGGAGGGAAGGAGGGAAGGAGGGAAGGAAGGAGGGAAGGAAGGAGGGAAGGAGGGAAGGACGGTCATTAACGCCGTATCACACAGGATTGAGAGGTAATTGGGCCTACCCTAATCTGAGAGAGAGAGAGAGAGAGAGAGAGAGAGAGAGAGAGAGAGAGAGAGAGAGAGAGAGAGAGAGAGAGAGAGAGAGAGAGAGAGAGAGAGAGAGAGAGAGAGCAGTGCCCTTCGTGTAATTGGAGTGAATGAGGAAAACACGCAGCACAATGGTTTAGTTAAGTGACCCCATTTTTTTCATGCTCGAGTTTGCATAGAAAATGGGAAATTGTTGCTGACAGATGCCTCACATTATCTTGTTTAGGTCTGTTTACTTCAGTTTATATTATGTTTGTGTGTGTCAAGTCTGGCTTTGGTTTGTTTGTAGCGAGAGGAAAAGAAGGAAGGAAGGAAGGAAGGAAGGAAGGAAGGAAGGAAGGAAGGAAGGATGAATATATGAGAATAAATAATACTAATAATAATAATAATAAAAATAATAACAAAAAAAAAAACAGGAAGAAGAATAAGAAGAAACCAAACAAAAACAAAAAAGAAAAAACAGAAGAAAGAGAATAAGAATGAAGGATAAAGGATAAGAGGGAAGGGAAGGGGAGGGAAGGGAAGGGAAGGGAAGGGAAGGGAAGAAGGAAGGGAAAGAAGGGAAGAGTAAACTGTAGCCTTAGTTGTTAAATCAATTTGATCCTGAGACAAACTTTGGTTAACTTTGAGTCGAGCTAGAAAGACGGCAACGAGCTGAGGAGGAGGAGGAGGAGGAGGAGGAGGAGGAGGAGGAGGAGGAGGAGGAGGAGGAGGAGGAGGAGGAGGAGGGGAGAGGAGAAGAAGGGGAAAAATGTCTGGAAACTGGGCCTGTAGAAAGCGAGGGAGCATAACATTAGGTCTAAAATCTAAACGAGAAAGAAAGATTGAACAAGAGCAAGAGCGAGAGAGAGAGAGAGAGAGAGAGAGAGAGAGAGAGAGAGAGAGAGAGAGAGAGAGAGAGAGAGAGAGAGAGAGAGAGAGAGACCCAAACACACACATATACACAAATAGGAAATACGAGAAAGGGGTCAGTGTCCTTTCCTTCTCACACACATTTCGTCCTGCCGTCCTGCTAACGCCATCACACATTGGTGGCAGCGCTGGGATACTGCCTCTCCTCGCTACCTTCCACTGTTTCAACCTGTGACGGGCAGCTTTACCGGGATAGCTCATTGGCTTCACAGTAATAGACGAGGAGGATGTGAGAGGCGAATGCAAGCGAGTTGAACCTAGCTGCAAGGTGTCAAAGAGCGCGTGTGTGTGTGTGGGTGTGTTGATTCCTGTTAACTTTCCGGTACATATGAAACAAAAATAAAGTCAAATTTCATACGAGTGAAAGAAAATAATAGATGTAGTGATTGAATTTAACCTTAAAAGAAGAAAGAAAGAGAAAAGGAATAAAAAGAGAAGATGGGAAAGAGAGGAGAGGAGAGGAGAGGAGAGAAAGTCTGAATGGTGAAAGAAAGGGATTAAGAGA
>JAPQNM010000028.1:928899-931399 GCA_029783475.1 Metacarcinus magister | reverse complement strand
TCGTTGGTTATACAGAATCAGTTGTGCATCTGTTAACCCGAGGAGGAGGAGGAGGAGGAGGAAGGTTGAAGGAGAGAGAGAGAGAGAGAGAGAGAGAGAGAGAGAGAGAGAGAGAGAGAGAGAGAGAGAGAGAGAGAGAGAGAGAGAGAGAGAGAGAGAGAGAGAGTATTCCTTTATTTCCATTATTGTCATTGTCAGAAATATACTAATTTATAAATATAAAAGATATCAGATATTTCTTATAAAATGACCAATTAATATAAAAAGTAGTTCGTGAAAAAAAAGAGAAGAGGAGGAGGAAGAAGAAGAAGAAGGAGAAGAAGAAGAGGAGGAGGAGAAGAAGAAGAGGAGGAGGAGAAAGAAGAAGAGGAGGAGGAGGGAGGGGGAGGGGTGTGGGAGTAATTGTGAGCGTAGGAGGAAAGGAAGGAGGAAAAATGAGAGGAGTTATGAGTATAATGGTGATAATTATTATATTACGTGACACATATGAAGAAGGAGTGTGTGTGTGTGTGTGTGTGTGTGTGTGTGTGTGTGTGTGTGTGTGTGTGTGTGTGTGTGTGTGTGTGTGTGTGTGTGTGTGTGTCTCTAGGGGGGGGGGGTAAAACAAGGATCTTTGGGTGTAAAATATCTTTCTCTAATTTCTCTGGAGGACTGCTCTCTCTCTCTCTCTCTCTCTCTCTCTCTCTCTCTCTCTCTCTCTCTCTCTCTCTCTCTCTCTCTCTCTCTTATTCCTTTATCTGCAAAATCGACCTGAATTTCCCTTCCCCCTCCCCCCCTTAGCCCTTCCCTCCTCTCTTCGTTCCCTATCAACCCTAATTCCTCCCCTTCCCTCTTCTTTTTCCCTCTATCCTCCTCCTTCTCCTCCATACCTTCGTTCTTGTCCTCCTCTTCCTCTTCTTCCTCTTCTTCCTCCTCCTCCTCCTCCTTCTATTGTTCAGAGCTATAAAAATCCTCGTTTATGCACTTTTGTTTGCTTGTTGTTTTATTCTACTTCTTCTTGGTCTTTATATTTTTAGAAGGAAGGAAGGAAGGAAGGAAGGAAGGAAGGAAGAAAAATGAAGGAAGGACGATAGGAAGACTGGAAAAAATTATTGATTGAAAAAGTGAATGAATGAATGAAGGAAGGAAGGAGTGAAGGAAGGAAGGAAGGAAGGAAGGAAGGAAGGAAGGAAGGAAGGAAGGAAGGAAGGAAGGAAGAAAAATGAAGGAAGGACGATAGGAAGACTGGAAAAAATTATTGAATGAAAAAGTGAATGAATGAATGAATGAAGGAATGAAGGAAGGAAGGAAGGAAGGAAGGAAGGAAGGAAGGAAGGAAGGAAGGAAAACAGGTAAAAAGGAAGGAAGGAAGAAAGGAAGGCATGAAAAAAAAATAATAATAATAATGATAAGATAAGTAGATTCATGTAAGCCAAATAAAAAAAAAAAAAGACCACTTTCAAGAAGGACCGAAGCTTTTCGCCAAAAAATTTTTCGCTTAAGCTTCAAAAAATGTATAAAGTTTTCCATTAATATTCAACAGGAAAATAAAAAATAAAAAGTTGACATCCTCTTCCTAGCAGCTTACTAGATCACGTGATGCGCCTAACAATGAAGGAGGGAAGGAGGGAAGGAGGGAAGGAAGGAAAGGAGGGAAGGAAGGAAGGAAGGAAGGAAGGAAGGGAGAGAGGGAAGGAAAGAGGGAAGAGAGAGTAAAAAATAAGGTTAAGGTAGAAAGAAAACAATTGAGAGAATATGAAAATAAGGAAGGAAGGAAGGAAGGAAGGAAGGAAGGAAGGAAGGAAGGAGGAGGGAAAGGGAGAGAGGGAAGGAAAGAGAGAAAAAGAGAGTAAAAAATAAGGTTAAGGTAGAAAGAAAACAATTGAGAGAATATGAAAATAAGGAAGGAAGGAAGGAAGGAAGGAAGGAAGGAAGGAAGGAAGGAAGGAAGGAAGGAAGGAAGGAAATATCAGATAGGTACAATGAATTACAAATCATTTACAGTTTCACATTTCCCTGTTATTCCTCTTCCCTTTTTATCACCTCCTTCCTTCACGCCTCCTTTACTCCTCTTTACTGCACTCTCCTACCATTTGAGAGAGAAAGAGAACGAGAAAGAGAGAGAGAGAGAGAGAGAGAGAGAGAGAGAGAGAGAGAGAGAGAGAGAGAGAGAGAGAGAAAAAAAAATGGACCTAAATATAACTCGACATACCAAATCCTACTGCCTTTCCCCTTATAAATCCCCTTTCTCCCCCCCCCCCCTTTCCCTCCCCCCCCCTTTCCTTAATCCCCCCAACAACAAGCACCAACTAATGTCCTTCCCCTCCCTTCTCCTCCCCTCCCCTCCTTCATCTCCCTCACCTTTCTCAGCCCCTCCCTCCCCCCCATTCCCCTCCCCCCCCTCCTAATGGGTGTCATAACTCGAAAAACGTTAAATTTGCAGCCTTGATCGCAGGGGGGTGAGGGGAGAGGGTGAGGGGAAGGGGGGGGGAGGAGGGGAGGGAGGATGAGAGGAAATGGG
>JAPQNM010000028.1:908899-923899 GCA_029783475.1 Metacarcinus magister | reverse complement strand
AGTAGTAGTAGTAGTAGTAGTAGTAGTAATAGTAGTAGTAGTAATAGTAGTAGTAGTAATAGTAGTAGTAGTAGTAGTAGTAGTAGTAGTAGTAGTAGTAGTAGTAGTAATAATAGTAGTAGTAATAGTAGTAGTAGTAATAGTAGTAGTAGTAGTAGTAGTAGTAGTAGTAGTAGTAGTAGTAGTAGTAGTGGTGGTGGTGGTGGTGGTGGTTGCAATAATAGTAATGATAATAATGATAATAATAATAATAATAATAATAATAATAATAATAAAAATAATAATAATAATAATAGTGTTAAGACGTAGAAGAAAAGAAGAGGAAAATTAATAAACTAATTTCTTTAACCCATTCAGTTTTTGCGGCACACCGTATGTGCCAGCAGCGTCTCCCTCTCCTGTGTTTGCAGCACGACGTCTGTGCCAAGATCTTTATATCATTCCCATGCATATACATATGATGTATAGGCCAGTGTAACAACTTTTATCATTATTTACAAATTTCTATTGTCTTATGTATCAGAATTACCGTTCTTATGAGTATTAATGTGATATTCAATAGATAATTTTACGGTACGATAACTGCGGTTTGGCAACACCGCCGGCAGCAATATATAACCGTCGCTCCGTCGGCCGTCACCGACGGGCTCTTCTAGCTAGCATTAGATATTGGATATTGAAAATATTGGAAATATTGGAAATATCATTGCAGCATCTGATACACCTAATTAAACTGTACAACTCTCATTATGAATATTTGTTTTATGACTAATAATTACGCAGTAAAATGAAACTTAATATATATATATAAACATGACTTTCCTCCTCATTTTCCCGAAAGCTATTAGAGATATTGGAAATATCATTGCAGCATCTGATACACCTAATTAAACTGTACAACTGATATTATGAATATTTGTTCTATGACTAATAATTACGCAGTAAAATGAAACTTAATAATTATTTAAAAACATGACTTTCCTCCTCATTTTCTCGAAAGCTATTAGAGATATTGGAAATATCATTGCAGAATCTGATACACCTAATTAAACTGTACAACTGATATTATGAATATTTGTTCTATGGCTAATAATTACGCAGGAAAATGAAACTTAATATTTATATAAAAACATGACTTTCCTCCTCATTTTCTCGAAAGCTATTAGAGATATTGGAAATATCATTGCAGCATCTGATAGACCTGATAAAAATCTACTACTGTCATTATGAATATATTCACTAGTACTAATAAATACTGAATTTTACTTTTTTTTAAATTACTTTCTTCCTCGTTTTCTCGAAAGCTATTAGAGATATTGGAAATATCATTGCATTATCTGATACACCTAATTCAACTGTACAACTGATATTATGAATATTTGTTCAATGACTAATAATTATGCAGTAAAAAAAAACCGTATTTTTATATAAAAACATGACTTTCCTCGTCATTTTCTTGAAAGCTATTAGAGATATTGGAAATATAATTGCAGCATCTGATAGACCTAATTAAACTGTACAACTGATATTATGAATATTTGTTCTATGACTAATAATTACGCAGTAAAATGAAACTTAATATTTATTTAAAAACATGACTTTCCTCCTCATTTTCTTGAAAGCTATTAGAGATATTGGAAATATCATTGCAGCAGCAGATACACCTAATTAAACTGTACAACTGATATTATGAATATTTTTTCTATGACTAATAATTACGCAGTAAAATGAAACTTAATATTTATTTAAAAACATGAATTTCCTCCTCATTTTCCCGAAAGCTATTAGAGATATTGGAAATATCATTACAGCATCTGATACACCTAATTAAACTGTACAACTGATATAATGAATATTTGTTCTATTGCTAATAATTACACAGTAAAATGAAACTTAATATTTACATAAAAACATGATTGGAGATATTGGAAATATCATTGCAGCATCTAATAAACCTGATTAAAATCTACTACTGTCATTATGAATATTTTCACTAGTACTAATAAATACTGAATTTTACTTTTTTTAAATTACTTTCTTCCTCGTTTTCTCGAAAGCTATTAGAGATATTGGAAATATCATTGCATCATCTGATACACCTAATTCAACTCTACAACTGATATTATGAATATTTGTTCTATGACTAATAATTACGCAGTCATATAAAACCGTATTTTTATATAAAAACATGAATTTTCTCGTCATTTTCTCGAAAACTATTAGAGATATTGTAAATATAATTGCAGCATCTGATATACCTAATTAAACTGTACTAATGATATTATGAATATTTGTTCTATGACTAATAATTACGCAGTAAAATGAAACTTAATATTTCTATAAAAACATAACTTTTCTCCTCATTTCCTCGAAAGCTATTAGAGATATTGGAAATATCATTGCAGCATCTGATACAACTAATGAAACTGTACAGCTGTCATTATTAATATTTGTTCTATGACTAATAATTACGCAGTAAAATGAAACTTAATATTTATATAAAAACATGACTTTCCTCCTCATTTTCCCAAAAGCTATTAGAGATATTGGAAATATAATTGCAGCATCTGATATACCTAATTAAACTGTACAACTGTCATTATTAATATTTGTTCTATGACTAATAATTACGCAGTAAAATGAAACTTAATATTTATTTAAAAACATGACTTTCCTCCTCATTTTCTCGAAAGCTATTAGAGATATTGGAAATATCATTGCAGCATCTGATACACCTAACTAAACTGTACAACTGATATTATGAATATTTGTTCTATGGCTAATAATTACGCAGTATAATGAAACTTAATATTTATATAAAAACATGACTTTCCTCCTCATTTTCTCGAAAGCTATTAGAGATATTGGAAATATCATTGACGCATCTGATACACCTAATTAAACTGTACAACTGTCATTATGAATATTTGTTCTATGACTAATAATTACGCAGTAAAATGAAACTTAATTTTTATATAAAAACGACTTTCCTCCTCATTTTCTCGAAAGCTATTAGAAATATTGGAAATATCATTGCAGCATCTGATATACCTAATTAAACTGTACAACTCTCATTATGAATATTTGTTCTATGACTAATAATTACGCAGTAAAATGAAACTTAATATTTATATATAAACATGATTTTACTCCTCATTTTCTCGAAAGCTATTAGAGATATTGGAAATATCATTGCAGCATCTGATAGACCTAATTAAAATCTACTACTGTCAGTATGAATATTTTCATTAGTACTAATAAATAGTGAATTTTACTTTTTTTTAAATTACTTTCTTCCTCGTTTTCTCGAAAACTATTAGAAATATTGGAAATATCATTGCATCATCTGATATACCTAATTCAACTGTACAACTGATATTATGAATATTTGTTCTTTAACTAATAATTACGCAGTCAAATAAACCGTATTTTTATATAAAAACATGATTTTTCTCGTCATTATCTCGAAAGCTATTAGAGATATTGGAAATATAATTGCAGCATCTGATAGACCTATTTAAACTGTACAACTGATATTATGAATATTTGTTCTATGACTAATAATTACGCAGTAAAATGAAACTTAATATTTCTATATAAACATAACTTTTCTCCTCATTTCCTCGAAAGCTATTAGAGATATTGGAAATATCATTGCAGCATCTGATACAACTAATGAAACTGTACAACTGTCATTATTAATATTTGTTCTATGGCTAATAATTACGCAGTAAAATGAAACTTAATATTTATATAAAAACATGACTTTCCTCCTCATTTTCTCGAAAGCTACTAGAGATATTGGAAATATCATTGACGCATCTGATACACCCAATTAAACTGTACAACTGTCATTATGAATATTTGTTCTATGACTAATAATTACGCAGTAAAATGAAACTTAATTTTTATATAAAAACGACTTTCCTCCTCATTTTCTCGAAAGCTATTAGAGATATTGGAAATATCATTGCAGCATCTGATATACCTAATTAAACTGTACAACTCTCATTATGAATATTTGTTCTATGACTAATAATTACGCAGTAAAATGAAACTTAATATTTATATAAAAACATGATTTCACTCCTCATTTTCTCGAAAGCTATTAGAGATATTGGAAATATCATTGCAGCATCTGATAGACCTAATTAAAATCTACTACTATCATTATGAATATTTTCACTAGTACTAATAAATAGTGAATTTTACTTTTTTTTAAATTACTTTCTTCCTCGTTTTCTCGAAAGCTATTAGAAATATTGGAAATATCATTGCATCATCTGATACACCTAATTCAACTTTACAACTGATATTATGAATATTTGTTCTATGACTAATAATTACGCAGTAAAATAAAACCGTATTTTTATATAAAAACATGATTTTTCTCGTCATTATCTCGAAAGCTATTAGAGATATTGGAAATATAATTGCGGCATCTGATAGACCTAATTAAACTGTACAACTGATATTATGAATATTTGTTCTATGACTAATAATTACGCAGTAAAATGAAACTTAATATTTCTATATAAACATAACTTTTCTCCTCATTTCCTCGAAAGCTATTAGAGATATTGGAAATATCATTGCAGCATCTGATACAACTAATGAAACTGTACAACTGTAATTATTAATATTTGTTCTATGACTAATAATTACGCAGTAAAATGAAACTTAATATTTATATAAAAAACATGACTTTCCTCCTCATTTTCCCGAAAGCTATTAGAGATATTGGAAATATCATTGCAGCATCTGATATACCTAATTAAACTGTACAACTGTCATTATGAATATTTGTTCTATGACTAATAATTACGCAGTAAAATGAAACTTAATATTTATATATAAACATGACTTTCCTCCTCATTTTCCCGAAAGCTATTAGAGATATTGGAAATATCATTGCAGCATCTGATAGACCTAATTAAACTGTAAAACTGATTTATGAATATTTGTTCTATGACTAATAATTACGCAGTAAAATTAAACTTAATATTTATTTAAAAACATGACTTTCCTCCTCATTTTCTCGAAAGCTATTAGAGATATATGAAATATCATTGCAGCATCTGATATACCTAATTAAACTGTACATTTGATATTATGAATATTTGTTCTATGCTAATAATTACGCAGTAAAATGAAACTTAATATTTATATAAAAACATGACTTTCCTCCTCATTTTCTCGAAAGCTATTAGAGATATTGGAAATATCATTGCAGCATCTGATATACCTAATTAAACTGTACAACTCTCATTATGAATATTTGTTCTATGACTAATAATTACGCAGTAAAATGAAACTTAATATTTATATAAAAACATGATTTTACTCCTCATTTTCTCGAAAGCTATTAGAGATATTGGAAATATCATTGCAGCATCTGATATACCTAATTAAACTGTACAACTCTCATTATGAATATTTGTTCTATGACTAATAATTACGCAGTAAAATGAAACTTAATATTTATATAAAAACATGATTTCACTCCTCATTTTCTCGAAAGCTATTAGAGATATTGGAAATATCATTGCAGCATCTGATAGACCTAATTAAAATCTACTACTATCATTATGAATATTTTCACTAGTACTAATAAATAGTGAATTTTACTTTTTTTTAAATTACTTTCTTCCTCGTTTTCTCGAAAGCTATTAGAGATATTGGAAATATCATTGCATCATCTGATACACCTAATTCAACTTTACAACTGATATTATGAATATTTGTTCTATGACTAAAAATTACGCAGTCAAATAAAACCGTATTTTTATATAAAAACATGATTTTTCCTCGTCATTATCTCGAAAGCTATTAGAGATATTGGAAATATAATTGCGGCATCTGATAGACCTAATTAAACTGTACAACTGATATTATGAATATTTGTTCTATGACTAATAATTACGCAGTAAAATGAAACTTAATATTTCTATATAAACATAACTTTTCTCCTCATTTCCTCGAAAGCTATTAGAGATATTGGAAATATCATTGCAGCATCTGATACAACTAATGAAACTGTACAACTGTAATTATTAATATTTGTTCTATGACTAATAATTACGCAGTAAAATGAAACTTAATATTTATAAAAAACATGACTTTCCTCCTCATTTTCCCGAAAGCTATTAGAGATATTGGAAATATCATTGCAGCATCTGATATACCTAATTAAACTGTACAACTGTCATTATGAATATTTGTTCTATGACTAATAATTTCGCAGTAAAATGAAACTTAATATTTATATATAAACATGACTTTCCTCCTCATTTTCCCGAAAGCTATTAGAGATATTGGAAATATCATTGCAGCATCTGATAGACCTAATTAAACTGTAAAACTGATTTATGAATATTTGTTCTATGACTAATAATTACGCAGTAAAATGAAACTTAATATTTATTTAAAAACATGACTTTCCTCCTCATTTTCTCGAAAGCTATTAGAGATATTGGAAATATCATTGCAGCATCTGATACACCTAATTAAACTGTACATTTAATATTATGAATATTTGTTCTATGGCTAATAATTACGCAGTAAAATTAAACTTAATATTTATATAAAAACATGACTTTCCTCCTCATTTTCTCGAAAAGCTACTAGTGATATTGGAAATATCATTGACGCATCTGATACACCTAATTAAACTGTACAACTGTCATTATGAATATTTGTTCTATGACTAATAATTACGCAGTAAAATGAAACTTAATTTTTATATAAAAACGACTTTCCTCCTCATTTTCTCGAAAGCTATTAGAGATATTGGAAATATCATTGCAGCATCTGATATACCTAATTAAACTGTACAACTCTCATTATGAATATTTGTTCTATGACTAATAATTACGCAGTAAAATGAAACTTAATTTTTATATAAAAACGACTTTCCTCCTCATTTTCTCGAAAGCTATTAGAGATATTGGAAATATCATTGCAGCATCTGATATACCTAATTAAACTGTACAACTCTCATTATGAATATTTGTTCTATGACTAATAATTACGCAGTAAAATGAAACTTAATATTTATATAAAAACATGATTTCACTCCTCATTTTCTCGAAAGCTATTAGAGATATTGGAAATATCATTGCAGCATCTGATAGACCTAATTAAAATCTACTACTATCATTATGAATATTTTCACTAGTACTAATAAATAGTGAATTTTACTTTTTTTTAAATTACTTTCTTCCTCGTTTTCTCGAAAGCTATTAGAAATATTGGAAATATCATTGCATCATCTGATACACCTAATTCAACTTTACAACTGATATTATGAATATTTGTTCTATGACTAAAAATTACGCAGTCAAATAAAACCGTATTTTTATATAAAAACATGATTTTTCTCGTCATTATCTCGAAAGCTATTAGAGATATTGGAAATATAATTGCGGCATCTGATAGACCTAATTAAACTGTACAACTGATATTATGAATATTTGTTCTATGACTAATAATTACGCAGTAAAATGAAACTTAATATTTCTATATAAACATAACTTTTCTCCTCATTTCCTCGAAAGCTATTAGAGATATTGGAAATATCATTGCAGCATCTGATACAACTAATGAAACTGTACAACTGTAATTATTAATATTTGTTCTATGACTAATAATTACGCAGTAAAATGAAACTTAATATTTATAAAAAAACATGACTTTCCTCCTCATTTTCCCGAAAGCTATTAGAGATATTGGAAATATCATTGCAGCATCTGATATACCTAATTAAACTGTACAACTGTCATTATGAATATTTGTTCTATGACTAATAATTTCGCAGTAAAATGAAACTTAATATTTATATATAAACATGACTTTCCTCCTCATTTTCCCGAAAGCTATTAGAGATATTGGAAATATCATTGCAGCATCTGATAGACCTAATTAAACTGTAAAACTGATTTATGAATATTTGTTCTATGACTAATAATTACGCAGTAAAATTAAACTTAATATTTATTTAAAAACATGACTTTCCTCCTCATTTTCTCGAAAGCTATTAGAGATATTAAATATCATTGCAGCATCTGATACACCTGATTAAACTGTACATTTGATATTATGAATATTTGTTCTATTGCTAATAATTACGCAGTAAAATGAAACTTAATATTTATATAAAAACATGACTTTCCTCCTCATTTTCTCGAAAGCTACTAGAGATATTGGAAATATCATTGACGCATCTGATACACCTAATTAAACTGTACAACTGTCATTATGAATATTTGTTCTATGACTAATAATTACGCAGTAAAATGAAACTTAATTTTTATATAAAAACGACTTTCCTCCTCATTTTCTCGAAAGCTATTAGAGATATTGGAAATATCATTGCAGCATCTGATATACCTAATTAAACTGTACAACTCTCATTATGAATATTTGTTCTATGACTAATAATTACGCAGTAAAATGAAACTTAATATTTATATAAAAACATGATTTTACTCCTCATTTTCTCGAAAGCTATTAGAGATATTGGAAATATCATTGCAGCATCTGATAGACCTAATTAAAATCTACTACTGTCATTATGAATATTTTCACTAGTACTAATAAATAGTGAATTTTACTTTTTTTTAAATTACTTTCTTCCTCGTTTTCTCGAAAGCTATTAGAAATATTGGAAATATCATTGCATCATCTGATACACCTAATTCAACTTTACAACTGATATTATGAATATTTGTTCTATGACTAATAATTACGCAGTCAAATAAAACCGTATTTTTATATAAAAACTTGATTTTTCTCGTCATTATCTCGAAAGCTATTAGAGATATTGGAAATATAATTGCGGCATCTGATAGACCTAATTAAACTGTACAACTGATATTATGAATATTTGTTCTATGACTAATAATTACGCAGTAAAATGAAACTAAATATTTCTATATAAACATAACTTTTCTCCTCATTTCCTCGAAAGCTACTAGAGATATTGGAAATATCATTGCAGCATCTGATACAACTAATGAAACTGTACAACTGTAATTATTAATATTTGTTCTATGACTAATAATTACGCAGTAAAATGAAACTTAATATTTATATAAAAACATGACTTTCCTCCTCATTTTCCCGAAAGCTATTAGAGATATTGGAAATATCATTGCAGCATCTGATATACCTAATTAAACTGTACAACTGTCATTATTAATATTTGTTCTATGACTAATAATTACGCAGTAAAATGAAACTTAATATTTATTTAAAAACATGACTTTCCTCCTCATTTTCTCGAAAGCTATTAGAGATATTGGAAATATCATTGCAGCATCTGATAAACCTAATTAAACTGTACAACTGATATTATGAATATTTGTTCTATGGCTAATAATTACGCAGTAAAATGAAACTTAATATTTATATAAAAACATGACTTTCCTCCTCATTTTCTCGAAAGCTATTAGAGATATTGGAAATATCATTGCAGCATCTGATATACCTAATTAAACTGTACAACTCTCATTATGAATATTTGTTCTATGACTAATAATTACGCAGTAAAATGAAACTTAATATTTATATAAAAACATGATTTTACTCCTCATTTTCTCGAAAGCTATTAGAGATATTGGAAATATCATTGCAGCATCTGATAGACCTAATTAAAATCTACTACTGTCATTATGAATATTTTCACTAGTACTAATAAATAGTGAATTTTACTTTTTTTTAAATTACTTTCTTCCTCGTTTTCTCGAAAGCTATTAGAGATATTGGAAATATCATTGCAGCATCTGATATACCTAATTGAACTGTACAACTGATATTATGAATATTTGTTCTATAACTAATAATTATGCAGTAAAAAAAAACCGTATTTTTATATAAAAACATAACTTTCCTCGTCATTTTCTTGAAAGCTATTAGAGATATTGGAAATATAATTGCAGCATCTGATAGACCTAATTAAACTGTACAACTGATATTATGAATATTTGTTCTATGACTAATAATTACGCAGTAAAATGAAACTTAATATTTCTATATAAACATAACTTTTCTCCTCATTTCCTCGAAAGCTATTAGAGATATTGGAAATATCATTGCAGCAGCTGATACAACTAATGAAACTATACAACCGTCATTATTAATATTTGTTCTATGACTAATAACTACGCAGTAAAATGAAACTTAATATTTATATAAAAACATGACTTTCCTCCTCATTTTCCCGAAAGCTATTAGAGATATTGGAAATATCATTGCAGCATCTGATATACCTAATTAAACTGTACAACTGTCATTATGAATATTTGTTCTATGACTAATAATTACGCAGTAAAATGAAACTTAATATTTATATATAAACATGACTTTCCTCCTCATTTTCCCGAAAGCTATTAGAGATATTGGAAATATCATTGCAGCATCTGATAGACCTAATTAAACTGTAAAACTGATTTATGAATATTTGTTCTATGACTAATAATTACGCAGTAAAATGAAACTTAATATTTATTTAAAAACATGACTTTCCTCCTCATTTTCTCGAAAGCTATTAGAGATATTGGAAATATCATTGCAGCATCTGATACACCTAATTAAACTGTACATTTAATATTATGAATATTTGTTCTATGGCTAATAATTACGCAGTAAAATTAAACTTAATATTTATATAAAAACATGACTTTCCTCCTCATTTTCTCGAAAACTACTAGTGATATTGGAAATATCATTGACGCATCTGATACACCTAATTAAACTGTACAACTGTCATTATGAATATTTGTTCTATGACTAATAATTACGCAGTAAAATGAAACTTAATTTTTATATAAAAACGACTTTCCTCCTCATTTTCTCGAAAGCTATTAGAGATATTGGAAATATCATTGCAGCATCTGATATACCTAATTAAACTGTACAACTCTCATTATGAATATTTGTTCTATGACTAATAATTACGCAGTAAAATGAAACTTAATATTTATATAAAAACATGACTTTCCTCCTCATTTTCTCGAAAGCTATTAGAGATATTGGAAATATCATTGCAGCATCTGATATACCTAATTAAACTGTACAACTCTCATTATGAATATTTGTTCTATGACTAATAATTACGCAGTAAAATGAAACTTAATATTTATATAAAAACATGATTTCACTCCTCATTTTCTCGAAAGCTATTAGAGATATTGGAAATATCATTGCAGCATCTGATAGACCTAATTAAAATCTACTACTGTCATTATGAATATTTTCACTAGTACTAATAAATAGTGAATTTTACTTTTTTTTAAATTACTTTCTTCCTCGTTTTCTCGAAAGCTATTAGAGATATTGGAAATATCATTGCATCATCTGATACACCTAATTCAACTTTACAACTGATATTATGAATATTTGTTCTATGACTAATAATTACGCAGTAAAATAAAACCGTATTTTTATATAAAAACATGACTTTTCCTCGTCATTTTCTCGAAAGCTATTAGAGATATTGGAAATATAATTGCAGCATCTGATAGACCTAATTAAACTGTACAACTGATATTATGAATATTTGTTCTATGACTAATAATTACGCAGTAAAATGAAACTTAATATTTCTATATAAACATAACTTTTCTCCTCATTTCCTCGAAAGCTATTAGAGATATTGGAAATATCATTGCAGCATCTGATACAACTAATGAAACTGTACAACTGTCATTATTAATATTTGTTCTATGACTAATAATTACGCAGTAAAATGAAACTTAATATTTATATAAAAAACATGACTTTCCTCCTCATTTTCCCGAAAGCTATTAGAGATATTGGAAATATCATTGCAGCATCTGATATACCTAATTAAACTGTACAACTGTCATTATGAATATTTGTTCTATGACTAATAATTACGCAGTAAAATGAAACTTAATATTTATATATAAACATGACTTTCCTCCTCATTTTCCCGAAAGCTATTAGAGATATTGGAAATATCATTGCAGCATCTGATAGACCTAATTAAACTGTAAAACTGATTTATGAATATTTGTTCTATGACTAATAATTACGCAGTAAAATGAAACTTAATATTTATTTAAAAACATGACTTTCCTCCTCATTTTCTCGAAAGCTATTAGAGATATTGAAATATCATTGCAGCATCTGATACACCTAATTAAACTGTACATTTGATATTATGAATATTTGTTCTATTGCTAATAATTACGCAGTAAAATGAAACTTAATATTTATATAAAAACATGACTTTCCTCCTCATTTTCTCGAAAGCTACTAGAGATATTGGAAATATCATTGACGCATCTGATACACCTAATTAAACTGTACAACTGTCATTATGAATATTTGTTCTATGACTAATAATTACGCAGTAAAATGAAACTTAATTTTTATATAAAAACGACTTTCCTCCTCATTTTCTCGAAAGCTATTAGAGATATTGGAAATATCATTGCAGCATCTGATATACCTAATTAAACTGTACAACTCTCATTATGAATATTTGTTCTATGACTAATAATTACGCAGTAAAATGAAACTTAATATTTATATAAAAACATGATTTTACTCCTCATTTTCTCGAAAGCTATTAGAGATATTGGAAATATCATTGCAGCATCTGATAGACCTAATTAAAATCTACTACTGTCATTATGAATATTTTCACTAGTACTAATAAATAGTGAATTTTACTTTTTTTTAAATTACTTTCTTCCTCGTTTTCTCGAAAGCTATTAGAAATATTGGAAATATCATTGCATCATCTGATACACCTAATTCAACTTTACAACTGATATTATGAATATTTGTTCTATGACTAATAATTACGCAGTCAAATAAAACCGTATTTTTATATAAAAACTTGATTTTTCTCGTCATTATCTCGAAAGCTATTAGAGATATTGGAAATATAATTGCGACATCTGATAGACCTAATTAAACTGTACAACTGATATTATGAATATTTGTTCTATGACTAATAATTACGCAGTAAAATGAAACTAAATATTTCTATATAAACATAACTTTTCTCCTCATTTCCTCGAAAGCTACTAGAGATATTGGAAATATCATTGCAGCATCTGATACAACTAATGAAACTGTACAACTGTAATTATTAATATTTGTTCTATGACTAATAATTACGCAGTAAAATGAAACTTAATATTTATATAAAAACATGACTTTCCTCCTCATTTTCCCGAAAGCTATTAGAGATATTGGAAATATCATTGCAGCATCTGATATACCTAATTAAACTGTACAACTGTCATTATTAATATTTGTTCTATGACTAATAATTACGCAGTAAAATGAAACTTAATATTTATTTAAAAACATGACTTTCCTCCTCATTTTCTCGAAAGCTATTAGAGATATTGGAAATATCATTGCAGCATCTGATAAACCTAATTAAACTGTACAACTGATATTATGAATATTTGTTCTATGGCTAATAATTACGCAGTAAAATGAAACTTAATATTTATATAAAAACATGACTTTCCTCCTCATTTTCTCGAAAGCTATTAGAGATATTGGAAATATCATTGCAGCATCTGATATACCTAATTAAACTGTACAACTCTCATTATGAATATTTGTTCTATGACTAATAATTACGCAGTAAAATGAAACTTAATATTTATATAAAAACATGATTTTACTCCTCATTTTCTCGAAAGCTATTAGAGATATTGGAAATATCATTGCAGCATCTGATAGACCTAATTAAAATCTACTACTGTCATTATGAATATTTTCACTAGTACTAATAAATAGTGAATTTTACTTTTTTTTAAATTACTTTCTTCCTCGTTTTCTCGAAAGCTATTAGAGATATTGGAAATATCATTGCAGCATCTGATATACCTAATTGAACTGTACAACTGATATTATGAATATTTGTTCTATAACTAATAATTATGCAGTAAAAAAAAACCGTATTTTTATATAAAAACATAACTTTCCTCGTCATTTTCTTGAAAGCTATTAGAGATATTGGAAATATAATTGCAGCATCTGATAGACCTAATTAAACTGTACAACTGATATTATGAATATTTGTTCTATGACTAATAATTACGCAGTAAAATGAAACTTAATATTTCTATATAAACATAACTTTTCTCCTCATTTCCTCGAAAGCTATTAGAGATATTGGAAATATCATTGCAGCAGCTGATACAACTAATGAAACTATACAACCGTCATTATTAATATTTGTTCTATGACTAATAACTACGCAGTAAAATGAAACTTAATATTTATATAAAAACATGACTTTCCTCCTCATTTTCCCGAAAGCTATTAGAGATATTGGAAATATCATTGCAGCATCTGATATACCTAATTAAACTGTATAACTGTCATTATGAATATTTGTTCTATGACTAATAATTACGCAGTAAAATGAAACTTAATATTTATATATAAACATGACTTTCCTCCTCATTTTCCCGAAAGCTATTAGAGATATTGGAAATATCATTGCAGCATCTGATAGACCTAATTAAACTGTACAACTGATATTATGAATATTTGTTCTATGGCTAATAATTACGCAGTAAAATGAAACTTAATATTTATATAAAAACATGACTTTCCTCCTCATTTTCTCGAAAGCTATTAGAGATATTGGAAATATCATTGCAGCATCTGATATACCTAATTAAACTGTACAACTCTCATTATGAATATTTGTTCTATGACTAATAATTACGCAGTAAAATGAAACTTAATATTTATATAAAAACATGATTTTACTCCTCATTTTCTCGAAAGCTATTAGAGATATTGGAAATATCATTGCAGCATCTGATAGACCTAATTAAATCTACTACTGTCATTATGAATATTTTCACTAGTACTAATAAATAGTGAATTTTACTTTTTTTAAATTACTTTCTTCCTCGTTTTCTCGAAAGCTATTAGAGATATTGGAAATATCATTGCAGCATCTGATATACCTAATTCAACTGTACAACTGATATT
>JAPQNM010000028.1:850669-903169 GCA_029783475.1 Metacarcinus magister | reverse complement strand
CGTCTCCTCCATTTTCTATGCAGCGCGCCAAAATTCCGTCCATTCCACACAAATCTTCACGCATATATATGACCAACACATGCAAGGTCCTCGAGAACCAAGTATCTCCCCCCAAGGACAGAACCAATAAGAGCACAAATCCAAACTAAAGAATCAATAACAGGAAGAAATTGTGCTATAAACTACCTCCCCAAACAATGCCATATCAAGGAAAGGAGTCACCATGTTCATTCACTTACACAAAAACACAACAAACATATCGGGAGTCAAGACAGAAACGTTCAAAATGGAACTTGACTAATTCCAGCATATCTAGGAACAACAACAGTACCTTGAGGCAGAAGCACTTCAAGGTAGATTCAAACCCATAATTTCCCGCCACGCTCGTGTTTACATTTGACGTCATGACTCTATGTTCAAGGAGAAACTACTTTGAAACCCTTTACCTTATATTAGAGAACTTATACAGTCTCTAATTTATACTACAGTCACGTCTATATGATAAACCAGCATTACATTTGGCTGCATTGGTAAATAAAATAGCAAGGTGAAGAAGCCGGTTGGATGGCATGAAAACAATGAAAATGCACCATATTGACCTATTAATCGTTATAATTGAGTTATTTCATACCTGTATCGTGGTAATGAGGTTATTATACACAGATGTGATGCTTACGACACATAACATTATCTTTATAAAGTTTAAGTTAACCTTATAAAAAGTGTGGGATGTTGTTATCTGCAACGATTCACAACTCTAACATCGTATCGCCATATTTACAAAAACACAAAACAAAGTCATGTAACACCTTATTCACTTTTCTAATGGCGATATAGTGAGAATATAATAATGATTTTGCATATACATACCCATGGGTGACGGAAACATACATTATATATACATAAAACGGAATAACACTTACCCACAACATTGCAACTACTGACACATTTCTATCAGCTGCCAATTTACCGCCAAAACACAACATAACATAACCACACACACACACCATTAACACTACACCTACCATACACCTTCCCACCATTAACTAAACCCTTATAAATAAAAATAACTCCACTTAAAGTCATTACAAGGACATACAACCTAATAATAAGAACGTAAACACACACATATTACCTGTCAACTCCATGCTGTGTCCCGTTCCTTCATGTTTCCCGCTCAATCTTAAAATAAAAAGGTAACACTAGACACATACACTTACCATTAACACTACACCAACCAAACACCTTCTCACCATTAATTAAACCCTTCTAAACACTTCTTAACACACAACCTAATAATAATAATAAAAAAAAAAAAAAACACACACACAGTACCTGACAACTGCATACTGTCTCTCGTTGTTCCGTGTTTCCCGCGCTATCTAAAAAAAAGGAATAGCAGAGAGACATTTCCCGCCAAATTATCACCACCTCACCACACCACTCCTTGCCTTCACTACCACCTCACCACACCATTCCCTGCCTTCACCACAATGCCTGGAGAGATGAAGCATATCCTGAGGTTCAAGAGGCTTACTGAGAACGCCATCGCCCCGAGTAAAGGTTCAAAATGGTCTGCTGGCTATGATTTATGCAGGTAAGGTTGTGCTTGGTGTTTTTTTTTCTCTCTCTCTCTCTCTCTCTCTCTCTCTCTCTCTCTCTCTCTCTCTCTCTCTCTCTCTCTCTCTTTGTTGCTTTACTACGTAGTTATTTGGTTTATAATTACTGCTCAAAGGCTGTCCTCTTGCCACTTGTATTTATTTATTTATTTATTACTGATGATCTTGATTACAATGACGAGTCTCACAACATTTTCAGTCTGGCTTAGAATTTATCAGCGACCATTTATTTATTTAGTCATCGCATTTATGAGTTTATTTATTTATTTATTTATGTATTACCGCTTGACAGTGTTGTAGCCTTAGGAAGAAGGGATGTTAGTGAAATGTAAGGTCACCCAACATTTTTTTTCAGTAGCCTAATGTTGCCAAGAATATTTGATTGCTTTGTTTATGTTAGTTTACTGATATTATTAAGGCCACAGTTTGAATGTAGCTTGGCTGGCATGTTAGGTAGGTTAGGTTAGGTTAGTTTGTTAGGTTAAATTAAATTAGGTTAGTTTAGGTTTAATTAGGTTAGATTTGGTTAGGTAGCTTAAGTTGGATTAGATAGTTAAGGTTAGGTTAGGTAGTTTAGGTTTAGAATACTCGCATGCATCTTCAGTTACATGATCAAAGTACTTTTCTTCCTTCAATTACATGACCAAAGTACTTTGTCCCCCTCAGTGCATATGACATGGTGGTGCCGGGGGAGGGGAAGGCACTAGTGAAGACAGACATTCAAGTGGATCTGCCTGAGGACTGCTACGGGAGGGTGGCACCACGATCTGGCCTCTCCTGGAAGAACCATATTGATGTTGGAGGTGTGTGTGTGTGTGTACTGGATATAAAAAAAAGCTTATTCTGTTTTTTTGAGTCAAATTTATTCTTTTATTTATACTGTTTTATTATATTTTTCTTCTTCCAGTTGTGTTTGTATATAATTAAGTCAAGCTTATTATGTCTTGTTTTTTTTATACGGTTATATTATCTTATCTTATTATCTTTTCTTATGTCAATTGTTGCTGTATCCTCTTGAAGGTGACTGTGTGTGTGTGTGTTGGTGATTCTGTGATAGCATTGTGTTGCAAGGTTCATCTCACTGTATATAAGATGCATTGTTTGTACCTGTGCAATACACCACACATCAAAACTTGCACAATATGTAAATGTAAGAGAGAGAGATGCCAGTCCTGTAATATTTCATCTCAGTCAAAATAAAGTTAAGGTATGCAGTGACCTTACCTGACCTGACCTTATCCCTCAGCTGGCGTGATTGACCGTGATTACCGCGGGAATGTTGGTGTGGTGCTGTTCAACCACGCCAAGACTGAGTTTGAGGTGAAGAAAGGTGACCGCATTGCTCAGCTCATATGTGAAAGGATTATCTACCCAGAAATACAGGAAGTGGAGGTGGGTATTGAGTTTTATTTATTTTATTATTAGTTGTAGTAGTATTTTATTTATTTATTTTGATGTTGTAGTGACTGTTTTTTATGTATTTTGTATTTTCGATTATGTTGGGAATTGAATTCTTCCCTCGGTTGCCTTTCAATTTCCTTCCTAAAGTTTGTTCGCATTTTACTTATCTAATTTTCATGGTGACTTTATTTATTTCTTCCTCACATTTTATCCCACTTCCTTAATCTTATATTCCTGCGTGTCCTTGCGCTTAGTAATTTGACGTTTTGAATTTGCAGGAGATCAGCGAGACGGAGCGTGGTGAGGGTGGGTTTGGCTCTACCGGCAGATAACAAGGTGGAGTCACGTCACTTCACTTCATGTTATTCTTAAGTCAGCGATGGATCTGCCACGAGTCAATGTTTGATATTTGTACCACTGCTTTATGTTTAGTTTAAGATTTGATGACAATAAATGATTTGCTATATTTATTCTTTTATTTATTGATAGCGGCTGAAGTTGTTGGTTATTGTTATTGTGAATGTGATATAAAGTTGAAGGTGGTGTCTGATGCAGGTTAGCGGCACAGTGGCTTTGGATGTAGAGGACCCCGGCACTACTCTGCAAGTTGATGATAGTAATGGTGGTGTGGCAGCTTTGTGCAGACGTGTGGTGGACAACATGGTATCCTTTTGATAGGAGTAAGTGTAGGAATCCTGTGGGAAACAATGACCCACAAACATTTCTATTCCTCCTACTGTCCTCTTTACAGGGTCTGGTGACAAGGGGATTATTTTATATGTATTTTTGTTGTCCCTTAGCCAGTACCCTTTTAATGTAGAGAAACAACAACACTGGATTTACACCTTATGAGTACACTCTAGGATGTACTTTTTGTGTTTTGTCATACTTTGAAGTGATTGAAAAAAAATCTACAGGCTTAATTTTATTGGACATTTCTCTATAAAACATACATTCCTGATGGAAAATAATCAAATAAAATTTCTAACAAAACCTGTCGCTTGTGTTCAACATGTCACCAAAAGCTGACTACTGAGTCCACCCCTTGCCAAATGCATCATGACTATGTGTTGCACCAGAGACAACATACTGTGTGTCAAGTCAAGGTACACACCAACATACTGTGTGTCAAGTCAAGGTACACACCAACATAGTGTGTGCCACCTGCAGCCTACACTCTCCACACCTTCCCTCGTACACTCTCCACACACTGTACACTTGGGAGCACTGCTTGTGTTGTGTTGTACTATGTTTAGCATTGCACTGCCTGCCACCTCAAGTGCCACGGCAGCTGCCTCCGTGCAGGTCTCAACACTCAAACACTCAATGGATGGGGTCAAGTCATAAATTAGCAACATAATACAAAATCTTGCCTACGCTAAGAAGCTAAGATTCTTTAATATTTTGTCCATTTGAGTACGTCGTGAAAGAGGTTAAAAGTTTTGATAAAAATTTTAAAAATTCATGATTATCTGCACCGTCCATTCAACACTGCACAAAAAAATACCTTTAATGTGCAATTTGAAAATGTTTACTTCACTGAAGTAACGTTTGAAAGCATCCTTCGAATAAATTTTGCATTAAGTATACAATTATCGAGGAGTGGTGTGTTGGGGCACGTGCCTGTACACCAGGCTAACTACAGGACTTCATTCATCAAAGTGGATCTACAGCAGCTTACCCTCCAAACATTATTGCAAGAGTACCCCTTACCCGCCCCCCCACACCCTACCACAGTGCCGCCCCCCCAAGCAGGGCCATGAAGGTGCACTCCCAACACACACTATATAATTCACCATCTAGGATTCATTGAGCTCAACGCTCACCATAAATATGTTCTACAGTTTTTACTTTCATGTCACGCTGGTTAAGGAGATGAAACTGAGAGGAGGATATATATACAATACATACAAAAATATAAATATTCCAAAGTTCATGGTATGTAAAATCTGCCTCATGTTGTGTTCTGAGTATGTAAAATGTAACTACCTTCTGCCAGTCCCAGTAATAGACTAAATCTCTTATGTTATCATCTATCAAAAGAAACCTACCTAGAAAACTAAGTACATTTCCAGTCGTCTAGTGAATACTAATGGAATAACACATACCACACCAACGCCACATTACAGGCCATGTTCACCCGGCCCCGCCTTGCCCCGCCCCGCCCCGCTTCACCCCGGCAGGCAGGCAGGCAGGCAGGCAGGCAGGCACGGCTTCCTTCCCCCGTCCCTTCCCCCGCTGGCACCTGTAAAATGGGACTTGCATGCTCAGATCAGCACTCCTTCAAAATCTATCACATGTCAGGAATAATAATCAGCATTATAAAACATTAAAACTTCCACTACCTACCGTGGTCTTAAAAAATGATAGAAATTTGTAAGTTATGATGGGCAGTCACCTGTCAGGCTATATCACCTTGGAACTTGAAAATAATCTTGGATGCAAAACGGTGGAACAGGTGTCCAAATGGCAGGTACGACTGTGTAAAGTAAATGTATATAAAAATATGCTAATGCTTTATTCAGTGAGCTATTCTTCTTCTGTTGGTTGGTGGTCGGGCTCACTCTGGTGTGAACTTGAGCAACTAATACTGGCTATGGTCTGTTTGTAGCAGGACTGAGCTGGGGCACCTTCCTCCTCACTCCCACTCCCACTCTCCCGGCTGGAGGCTGGCTGGGGCAGGCTGGTGGTGGAGGAGGCCGCCGCCACGCCACTCCCTGTGTCCGGGGCCGAGGAGGAGGCCGAGGAGGAGGCTGAGGCCGGCTCGGGTGTGTCTGAGTCAGGTGATGCCGAGACACAGCTTCTGGTGTGATTGGAGGTGGTGGTGGTGGTGGTGGTTGTAGTGGTGGTGGTGGTGGTGATGGAGGCAGTGGTGGTGGTGGTTGAGGTGGAGGGGGCAGGGGCGGGGGTGTCTGAGGTAGTGTGGGCAGCAGCTGTTGCCGCCACGTCCGAGGAGCTGTTGGATGGGGTGGGGCTGTCTACTGGTGGTGGTGGTGATGGTGGTGTTGCTGCTGCTGCTGCTGCGGTGGAGTGGTCTATCTCTAGTGCCGGGGGTGGTGATGACATAGCAGAGTCCACCTCCGCGTCGTCAGCAGGTGCAGCAGTGTCAGCAGGTTGGGTGAGCACACTGTCGGTGGGAGTCTGTGAGGTGCTGTCTGCTTCATGGCTGTTGCTGTTGCTGTTACTGGTGCATTCGTCTGCTTGTAGGGAGTCATCAGAGGCACTCGGAGACTCACTTCTGCTCTCCTCATCTGCTGCTGCTGCTGCTGCTGCCTCAGAGCTGCCCTCCCTCTCCTGAACAAAGGAAAACATTGTATTAATGGTTCAAATGGAAACAAGTGATGACAAACTAGACAAACAAGACAAGTGATGATGATAGTGAAGTCACCACACTCACCTTCACCACCTCCTGCTCCCCAGTTCCCTCCTCCGGCCCTTCCCCTGAGTCTGGGCTGCCCTCCTCACACGACCTGGAGGAGGAGGAGGAAGAAGAGGACGAGAACACCACCACCACCCTCTCACCCTCTTCACCCTTGGCAGGAGAGGTGGCAGGGTGACTGTTTGAGGAGCACACTTCAGGGGATGCCTCAGAAGGGACCACCACCTCCTCCTCCTCCTCCTCTTCCTCCTGTGGCTCCTCCTTCTCTCCCTCAGTAGAATCTGTTACTGGGGTGAGGTTGCTGGTGGCTTCCTGTGGTGGCTGTTGCTGTTGCTCTTCCTCCTCCTCCTCCTCTTCTTCCTCTTGTGGTGGTGGTGGTGGTGGTAGGTTACGGTCTGTTTCCTCTCCTGGGGTGTCAGCGGCCTCTGTCTCCTCCGTCTCCATCTTAGCCTCCGCCTCCGCCTCTGCCTCCGCTTCAGCCTCAGCCTCAGCCTCCGCCTCCACCTCCGCTTCCTTACTCCCTCCTTCCTCCACCTCCATAGCCTCCTCCTTGGCCTCCTCCTGGTCTCCATCCTTCACCTCTGGGAGTTCCTTAGAGGACGGCTCTGCACCACTCTCCTCAAACGGTTCTTCCTCCTCCTCCTCTTCCTCTTCTTCCTCCTCCTCCTCCTCTTCCTCGTCCAGCCTCATCTTCTTAGTGGGGGGTTCTGAGGGGTCTGTGGGGTCTTGGGGGGCGTCATCCCCTCCTTGGTCCTCCCTGTGAAGGCCGCTGGGACCATTAGCCTCGGAGATGGTCACTTGGTTTTCATTCTCGTTCATTTCCTCCGCATTGTAAGAATCTGTGGGTAGAAGTAATAGTAGTAGTAGTAGGAGTAGGAGTAGTAGTAGTAGTAGTAGGAGTAGGAGTAGGAGTAGGAGTAGGAGGAGTAGTAGTAGGAGTAGTAGTAGTAGTAGTAGTAGTAGTAGTAGAAACATGATTAACTAAAGTACGTAAAAAATAATGAATAAAACACAGAATAATCTCACTATTTGCATTATTTAGAAGCAAAAAGATAGTATAAATAGTAGTAGTAGTAGTAGAAGAACCTAACCTAACCTTGACCCTAAAAATAACTAATAAAAACTCCACCCACACTCACCATTAGTGTTGTTTAATACAGAGTTATTGGACTGTGTGTGTGATAGCCTCTTGGGGTGGTGTGGGAGGGAGGGGATGGGGGAGGTGTGCAGCCCACCCTCCTGCATCCCATTCACAAGGGTGTGTTGTGGATCCTCTGTCCGACGCCTGAAACACAAACACATTTATAGAGTTACACCACAAATAGATTCATATATATATTCCATTACAAAGATTAGGAGGAAGGAAGGATAGGACAAGGCAGGAAGGATGGTAGGATACGTACTGTCGGATTCCTGGTTCAATGCTGGACACCACTAGTACGTTCTTCTCAAGGCCGCGCAGGAATTTGTCTGTGCGGCGGTAGTGTCTGGTGGGGTCAACCATGATCTCACATAGCCTCTGTATCGTGAACGGGGCACTGAAAGGTAACAGAACAACAACATAAAGAACATACGAACAGAAGAACAGAATTAATAACAATGAAATACTACGACACACACTCACTCTCTCTCTCTCTTGACTCTTGAGGGAAAAAAATCATCTTTCTTTTACACAATTACACTTCTATTCTAACTTACCTTGCTTAACCTGACCTAACCTAACCTGACCTGACCCTCTGTGACCTGACCCCATACGTACCCAGAGAAAGTGTCAAAGTGGTGAAGGAGTTTGTCTCGCGTGGTGAAGAAGGAGAAGGGCGGCACATTGCTGTTGTCACTCACGTCCTCTGCATTGCCGCATGTCTCGTAAAATTCATTCATAACCTGCGGAAGGAAGGGGAAGGTATAGTTAGGGTTGGGTGGGTTAGGTTAGGTTAGGTTAGGTTAGGTTAGGTTAGGTAAGGTTAGGTTAGGTAAGGTTAGGTAAGGTTAGGTTAGGTAAGGGTAAGGGTAAGGTTAGGTTAGGTTAGGAAGGTGGTCTGATAGGTGTGGGAAAGAAATATTATGTGTCGTATAACTTATTTATAATCTGCAGGAGGAAGGCCGAGTTAGAGTTACAGTTAATAGAGTAATAGGTGTAATAATAATAATAAATAAAAAATACAACATTATATACTTATTTATCATGCATTGTGTCTATACATCAATCAAATCCAATACATTATACATTTCAACAAAATCTATAATTGAAATCATAGATGTATTTATTTTTTCTCTCTCTCTCTCCTTTGTTTCCCTGTGTCGCCTATAATAGAAACCATGTGTATATTTTCTTTTTTTTCCCTGCTTAGTTTCCCTGTTTCCCTTACCATCTCCAGCACGTTGCATATAATAGAAACCATGTGTGTATTTTATTTATTTTCCTTCCTCTGTTTTCCCTTACCATCTCCAGCATATAGTTTCTCTGTGTTTCCCTTACCATCTCCAGCATATAGTTTCCCTGTGTTTCCCTTACCATCTCCAACATCATGTGTTTTCCCTGTGTTTCCCTTACCATCTCCAACATCATGTATTTCCCTGTGTTTCCCTTACCATCTCCAGCATATAGTTTCCCTGTGCTCCCTTACCATCTCCAGCATCATGTGTTTCCCTGTGTTCCCTTACCATCTCCAGCATCATGTGTTTCCTCTGTGTTCCCTTACCATCTCCAGCATCATGTGTTTTCCCTCTGTGTTCCCTTACCATCTACAGCATATAGTTTCCTTGTGTTCCCTTACCATCTCCAGCATCATGTGTTTCCCTTACCGTCTGCAGCATGCGTTTCCCTTACCGTCTCCAGCATATGTTGGATGAAGTGTCTGATCCTATGCCAGGGGAAGATGGTGTCGCCTGTCTTAGCTATGTAGTGGATGTAGTCTTCAAGCATCTTAGACATACCATCTCCGGTCTTCTTTTCAAATTCTAGTAAAATAAAAAGTATAAGGTTAATAATGCTGGTAATAGTGTTTGGAAATATATATATACATACATTTATAGATCTGTTATTCAATATTTATCAACCTTTCATCTTCATTTACTGTATTTATTAAAGGATGTATTGTGTAATAGAGTATTGTATATATATAAAAAACTAAATTACTGACAATATATACACTATTTCCTGCATCTATAACCTATCCTACCCTAACTTACCCTAAACGCCCCTAACTAACCTTGAATATCTCACAAACTAAGAATTTTACAACGAAACGTAATGAAAAAAAACCTTCTCAGAATGCACCAGGTAATGTAAAAATATAACCCACAATTACCTACAGCATTCAGGTGAAGACGTACAATAATACCCAAGCAAGGTTACATAAACTCACCTTACCACCTAACAAGCTAATTTACCTGTTAATTAATACACTACACACCTGTACACCTGTCTTACCTAACCTAACCTTATCTACCACACACTGAACCTAACCTCCCTCACTGACCCTTTCACTAGCCAAGGACAGGTCAAATTAGGTCACAGTCTAAATATCACGAATTGAAAACACGAAACAATAAAAATTCAATTATTTCACTTCCTTACGTTCATCTAGCGAGCCTAACCTAACGTAAATAACTGTGTGCTTCCTTTAGGGTTAATATATGAATAATGTGGAGTAATGTGGTGCGTGTGGAGGGTGGAAGAGCTTAAAATAGAGTAGAGAAGAGGTGAAGGTGGTCAGCTGGCGTGGATTCCCCTCTGACACCGGGGTCCTAAAACACTCCTCTATCTCCTCCTTACTGGCACTTAACTACTCATTAACACTTGATATCACACGCTAGGTTGTCACACTCACTCTCTAATTCCTCTAATATTAGTTCAGGGTTCTCCATAATCATTAAAAAGGCCCTCTCCCCGCGCGAAGGTCCGCCTCCCGCTGTCTAGGATACACTGAAAACAAACAACATGGCGGTCGACGTGCCTGGTCCGCCTCCTCCTCCTCTTCCTCTCTTGACCTGTTTATCCCCTGCGCTTTAAGACTTTCATATTTTTTTTTATTGTTTCTTTCTTGTATTCCTTTATTAATTCCTTTTACCCATTTGAAAACCTCAATTATATCCCCTCTTGCCCTCCTTCTCTCTAGGGATTGGAGATTAAGACGTTTTAACCTATCTTTGTAGGGTAAATTTCTCAGCCCCTGAATCATCTTGGTCATTCTTCTATGAACTGCTTCCAAGGAGCTTATATCCTTCCTATAATAAGGGGACCAAAATTGAGCTGCATAATCTAGGTGGGGTCTAACTAGCGCTAAATACAACCTCAGAATGATCTCAGAACTCCTATTTGTCACACACCTACTAATAAATCCCAGTATCTTGTTGGCCCCATTTCCTTATTACGCTTAATAGGCACTGTTTTCTCTATCCTTCCACTATACATGGTGAAGAATAATATGTTACTGCTCCTCTTTCCCTCAAATAGACTTAGAAAATAAGGAAAAAGGTGTACATCCCTAGTGCTACTTTCAGACTGTCAGCCCGCCAGCCCACCTAAAAACACTCACAACACACTCATAACACAACACACTCGCCTTCATCTCTATCCTTGTAGGTCACCATGTCCTAACACTTCTATTACTGTACCTAACATGCTATAATTAACACTCTTGGATGTAAACAAATAATTACGGTGTTTTTTTCTCATTTTTCCGTAGTTTTCGTCTTTTTTCTTTTTTCTATGACTTATTTGGGGTTTACTTTTTGTTTGGATAATTTTTATATATTCTATTCTATGGTTTATATTGGTTTAATTTCATTTTTATTGCTTTATTCTATTTTTTGGTTTTATGATTGACCTTAGAAATAAACATTTTTCATGAAATAAATACGAATCAAATATAACAAATGTTTTTGTAGGTAAAGGTTAGGTGTTTCAGACGATTTTTTAAAGTATATATAATTGCTTTCCTGTGTATAATAAAAATCTCAATTTTGGTTTAATATATACGTGATCCAGAAGTTAACGCACGGCCGCCACCCACCTGTACCTGTTGAAACTTGTTGATGTGTTTATATTAGGTTTTCTTTATACCTTTCCACTATACATGGTGAGGAATAATGTGTTACTGTTTCTCCATCCCTTATATAGACATGGAGAGGAACAGGGAAGGTTTAAAACAAAGAAATATTATCACCAGGTTAGTTACTACCTTATTACACCTTCCCTGGGCCGTGCTAACCCCTGCCACCCTTCCCTACAGGTACTACAGGGTCACACTCACCTTTCCTGCCACACCCCTGCCACGTAAAGCTGAACAGAACACTTTAAACACCATTATTATTATGGTGTTAAATACGGGTGACTGTCACGGCGGTGAAGGAGGGTGAAATGACATTAATATAGCTAAATGTGACTTATAATTACAGTATTAGGACATGGAACAGTTAAAGATATGTATTATGTTTAATATGAGAGGGTGAAGATGTATATAATTACTTCGTGTGTGAGATATAAGAGGAATTAGTGATGGTGGACGGAGCCGGGTGAGGTCAGGCTGGGGACTGTGTGTGTGGAATGCGTGTGTCCCAGCACCCTCTCATAGGTGTCAGCCCACCATAACACACTCACAACACAACACACTCACCTTCATCTATATCCTTGTAGGTCACCATGTCCTAACACTTCTTTCACTGTACCTAACACGCTATAATTAACACTCTTGGATGTAAACAAATAATTACGGTGTTTTTTTCTCATTTTTTCGGTGCTTTTTTTCGTTTTTCTTTGTTATATGGTTTAGTTAGGCTTTACTTTCGGTTTGAATACTTTTTATATATTCTATTCTATGGTTTATGTTGGTTTAATTTCATTATTATTGCTTTATTCTATTTTTTGGTTTTATGATTGACCTTAGAAATAAACATTTTTCATGAAATAAATACGAATCAAATATAACAAATGTTTATGTAGGTAATAGTTAGGTGTTTCAGACAATTTTTTAAAGTATATATGATTGCTTTCCTGTGTATAATAAAAATCTCAATTTTGGTTTAATATATACGTGATCAACAATCTCACTACGGAGACCACCTTACTGTGCCTGTTGAAACTTGTTGATGTTTTTATATTAGGTTATTTACGCTTAATAGGTAATGTTTTCTTTATACCTTTCCACTATACATGGTGAGGAATAATGTGTTACTGCTCCTCCATCCCTTATATAGACATGGAGAGGAACAGGGAAGGTTTAAAACGAAGAAATATTATCACCTTGATAAATGTCCATCCCCGGCTGCTAGCGGTCACAAGATTATTATTATTGAACTACAAATTAATATTATACACAATGTAGGTCAAAAGAAAGAAAAATAAAGGCTTTATAATGATAATAAATAGGTAGCGCACGGATATATATTATAGACTCCATTTAATATGATTCTAAGTCCAGTCCAACTGACTATGAAGGATTAGGTCAAATAGAAAGGAGGAAATTGGATTAAAAAGGGGACTCTATAGGAGAATTAAAAGGGGAGAAGTACAGGTAGTAGGGCAGTATAATGATCTAGCTTAAGTTAAAAAGGATATTAGGACCGTAAAGAGGAATTATGAGGTTAGGATAGCTAGGGATGCCCAGAAGGATCCAAAGGGATTCTATCAGCTGTACAAGGCTAAAACAAAGGATAGAATAGGACCTCTTAAAGGAATGGATGGCAGCTTGATAGAAAATGGTGAGGAAATTAGTAAGGAATTAAATAAATACTTCTTGTCCGTATTTTCTCAGGAAGAGTCGGGTAGGGAACTGGAGCCAGTACAGATCTTTAGGGCACAAGAGGTTGATAAATTAAGCAACATAGTCATAAGTAGGGAAGTAATTAGCAAGGAAATAGACTTAAAAAGACTAAATCTCCCGGGCCGGACAAAATTTTTCCGAGGATTCTTAGGGAATGTAGAGAAGAACTCGTTGAACCCATTGCGATGATTTTTAGTTCCTAGGCTATGGAGGCAGGCAAATGTAGTTCCTATATTCAAGAAAGGATATAAGGCTGGAGGGACGGGCTAACGGGTATGGTGGTGAGCAGGATGATGCAAGGGGTGGGACTCATCACAAACCTGCGTATAAATAAATAAATAAAATAATAAAAGTGATGAATGGGAGCACGGGACCTCGCATCACCTCTCCTGCCTGTTATTTGGCGTAGGTTTATATATTTTTCTTTATAGTGGTGTATATTTAGTAGTAATAATAGATTGGTGTTGTAGTGTGATGAGGTAGTAGTGTGTATTATTTTGATTAGTATGGCATCAGTCAAGGTCCAATTGGCACATCACTTTTATTCCACGGTCAATATAAACCTTATCACTAGGAACGCAATACTGACTGCTTATTGGCTTCGGATCTGTCATTTAACAACACTGGAAGAGTATTTCAAAGGTACAAACATCATCATTTATATCAAACTTTTATCTCAGCGGCAGAGAGTTGGAAGCTAAACTGAACATTGGGTTACGGATCTGTGGGAATAGATCTTTATATTCTGCAAAGATTACTCCATTGTCATACAGGATCTGGCGACAAGCGGGATATTTTTTTCCTTGCGTATTTTTGTTTTCCCTTAGCCAGTACCCTTTTAATGTAGCTAAATAAATAAATAAATAAATAATAAAAAAACAGCATACATTTCCCTACCATTACAACAGTCACACACTTTCCTGCTAATACTGATCTGCCAGCCTCCTCCACACCCTCCACTTAGTACTGGATGCACCTCTTGGCGGCCAGTATGGTGTTCCGCATCAGCATGGCTACTGTCATGGGCCCCACACCACCAGGCACGGGCGTGATGTACCCGGCCACCTCCACACAGCCTGCACGGAACGTTTAGTACATTTAGTAAGGTAGAAACATGATAAAGTACTATGACCTGTAAGAATATAATACTAACACTGTATTTATTATCTTGCCGGTTATAAAAAGTGATTGAATATACTAAGATACACTAGATATAGTTTTAAATAATCACCTTTTTTTTCTGTAATACAATTTTAGGTCCACTCACTCTCAATATGACAGTCTCACACCCCAAAAAAATTCCCTGTAGCTTATAAAAGGTGATTAAGTTTGAAATAATCACCTTTTTTTTCTTCTGTAATACAACTTTTGGTTCACTCACTCTCAAAATGACAGTCTCCCACCAGCTTGGGTTTGCCGGTGGTGGGGTCAGTGATGCGGTTTATTCCCACATCAATGACAGCACAGCCCGGTTTGATCATGTCCCCGGTGATGAGGCCCGGCAGACCCGCGGCAGTCACCAGGATGTCTGCCGAGGCCACGAAGGATTGCAGCTGTTCGGGGGGGGTGTAGCGGTGACAGATGGTGGTGGTAGAGTCCATTCCACCATTCTCTCCTGAGGGTGTATAGGTTTGAGTGTTTAAGGAGTTTATATTTGTTCTATACTAGGTTTATTGTTACTTAAATTTGTCTTTTTTTTCTGGTATGCATTAGAAAGTATATAAAAGTATTTGATAGTTTTGCATTCACTGTCTTTCCATACTTGTAGCTGACCTAACAACACCACACACTCACCATCACCACCACACACCACACAACACTCACCATCACTACAGTCACCACCCAACACTCACCATCCGGACGCACACCATCACCGTGAAGCAGCATAGCGATGGGCATACCAACATTTTTACTCCTGCCGCACACCACGGCATTCTTACCAAACGTCTCAATCTCTGCAACAATGGCTGGCGTTACGTTGGAGTTCATGATTATAGTTTAAATTTGTTAATATTCTTGCTTTGTTTGTGTGGATTTGAAATATTACTGATTTTTATATTATATTATGAATTGTTTAAAGTTTCATTGCTGTCGTTTATATATATTTTTTCTCTCCCAAAAGTAAAGATTATCCCATTTTGATTTTGATAATTGTAAACATTTCCTACATTATTGAATTACTGTAGAATGATTATCTCAATATTATTCATGATTCTTTTTGACCTAAACTTTATGTGTAGAGTTAACCTTGACCCAACCTTCCTCTTAACTACTACATGCAAGAATGCCATAACAACTCAACCAATACTCTATAATACACTAAGTTAATACAATACTGAAGAAGAAAAGAAAAATTATCAGATAGACATATATTACTTTTGAGTTTCTACTAACTATATATAACTTAACTGAAACTCTATTAGGTATCTACTAATCTACTCTCTACTGCAAGGATAAAGGGAACTATTTGAGTAGGTAAAGGCAAAGAAAACAAGGATTAATGTTTTAGATCAATAAGTTAGTTAGGAATACCTTGAGGATGAGAGAGAAAATCATTATTAAAACCATACATTAAATAATAAAATAAAACAAGTATAGATGAATTGAGGGAGTTTTTTCTAGAATGTATTGTCAGAAAAGAAATATATTACCATTAAAAAAACCACAAACACTACGTTATTATCTGTCTAGTAATTATATCAACCTTTAATAACACTGTAACCACCATGCTCATTACCAAACTACAAACCTTACATGTTAATTCCCAAAGTCTATAATTATTCAAAAACTAAACTATATGCAAAACACTCTATAGTTTAAAAAGTTATTGTTAGTTATTATTAGTAGTAGATGAAAGAGTAGTAACACCAACTACAAACTCCTTTAAATTAACTAGTGTAGCAGCTTAACTTTAACCTAACTAAATACAACAACAACAACCTGATGACCCAAACAATGACAAGATTTCTGTGTATCGTATTTTTATTTACCCTTAACCAGTGTCCTTTAACTGTAAAAAAAAAAACTTAGAGGAGAAAGTAATAAAATAGTAATAAAACATACCACCAACTCAGGGATAGCAACTCAAGCAACACAACACAACACTACAGTCACTATCCCTACATCACCTCACCATGCACACCCTACTCACCATACCGCCTTATCAGCTCCATGACCCCTAGAGGAGTACATGGAGCCATACTGTTCATATCTACGCAAAACCTGCAACATCAACATAACATGAGGGAGATAAGAGGCAGATCTTACTTCAAAAAACAGTATCTTCCTATCACTCTCTCTCTCTCCTATTTACACACACACACCTTCAGCCTTGTGGTCATGAGAGGCGTGAAGAGCTGAGTGCAGTGTTAAGAGTGACTGGTTAAAGAACAGTCTATATAATCCCAGTTAGTGATCAAAGTAACTGATGAATAAGTATAAAGTATTGAACTAATAAGTCTTTCATTAATCACTTCCATTCCTGACACAAGCACAAATGTTTCAAGTTTTATTTATTATTATTATACAGTACTAACATGGCTGGTGCTACAAAGTAAGGCACCACGAAAACCTTCCCTCCCTCTCCTTCTCTCCCTCTCTCTCTCCACTCACCTCCCTACGTTGATCACATGGAAACCGTCTACATCTTTCTGGGGTGATACAGAGTTGCAGACTAATTTCTCCTCCATATGGTCAGGGAGAGGAAGCTGCAAGACACACCAGCAAAGGATTAAACTCTCTCTCTCTCCCTCTCCCTCCCTGCCTCTCTCTCTCTCTCTCTCTCTCTCTCTCTCTCTCTCTCTCTCTCTCTCTCTCTCTCTCTCTCTCTCTCTCTCTCTCTCTCTCTCACCTGCACCAGAATGCCATCCACATCATCATCCGTGTTGAGTTGGTGCACGAGGGCGAGGAGAGAGGACTGGCTGGTGTCTGGTGGCAGGTGGTGGATGCTACTCTGGATGCCTGAAACAATTACTTCCCTTACTATCACCTCAGACTCAGCAAGCAAGAGGGTTAGGTAAGGGTAATGGGAGGTTATATTAATCTATCGTTTCTTAGGATTATTAAGAGCTGTGGATTTCCGTCTTGATATTTTCTAATTAAAAGGATCTTCAGTGATTATTTCAGGATACAATAGACGTGTAGCCATAGTATATCTTTACCAATAACACCTAAGAATCAGTTAGGTTAATATAAAGATAATATTAGCGTCTTCTCCCGAGGTTAATACTTACATGTTAGATATCTAGTTACAGCCCCACAAGGTTAGGTTAGGTTAGGTTATTTTGAGCTTGTAATAGACTAACCTTATCTCTATTACTTCCTACAGGCTAATCTTATCTCCATTTTATCTGAGCTCACCAATCTTATCAGCAGCCTTGGTTTTGTTCCTGACGTAGCTGCCTGACGCGGGATCACTGCCCACCCGCACCAGCACGAGGTGAGGCGCGCGTCCCCTCAACTTCACCAGACTCTGCACCTCCTCTGCCAACTCCTTGTGGATCTCGGCTGCAACTTTCTTCCCGTTAATGAGCTCTGCCTTCAGTCTGAGGAACACAAACTCATTATTAAATCAGGTGTCCATTGAATCAGGTGTTATTATTGTTACGACCTGTCACAATTCACAATAACTCTACGGGCTCACGACTATATACATTCATTAACATTTTTTTTTTTATTTCATCACAATTGTATGTATATAAATAAGCGAGGCTGGACAGAATATACATGAAAATATATAATAAAAGAATTACTCCATCCAGAAAGAGAAAAAAATGTAAAAGTATAAATGACATCTTTCAGATAGAACATAAAAAAAATGACTTCATACAGGTGTACTTATTAAAGGCGTCTCACCTGTGTTGTGTGAGGTGCAGGTAACGGTGGGGGGCGGCTCCCCTTAGCACGGCCCCCCTCAGCACGTCCAGCACGCCCCTGCCTCCCCTCATCACTACACGTGCACCGTAACCTGGGAGGAACATGTTGATGGCTAACACACTACCTTTGCTACTTAAAATAGACCACTCTATGCAACGTGAGTCCTCCTTAGTGGTATGGTACGAGGATGGTGATTGGATGGTGGGTGTGTTGTGCTGTCAGTGTTGTGTTCAGCCAATCATGACACTTGTTCTTATGCTCACGTTAGATTTAGCGGTGGAGACATGATCTATATAAATATTTGTATGACTAAATACAAAATAAGACTCAAGATAAGACTATAATTGATGTTATATTGATAATGTATTTATTTTCATCATTAATATTGTAATTGTGTACCATATTTTTGCTTATTACTCAATAAATGTGTTTAATAAAACGTTAAATACATCATTTAACAATAATTTTATGTTATACATCGTATTCTTACTTGTTTTTGATATTAATATGATATTTGTATTTACTTAAAATCTCTTCTTTTGAGTTATAATAATGTAAACAAGACATTTCGTCATAGTTTCAGTTATGACGTCAGATATCAAATTTACAATCTTTTTTCTACTCTATAAAAGCATCAAACGACAATATAGTAATTTTGTAATGTTTATCAAAGACTAAACTTGATATTTCTTTGTATAAATACTACGTAAAAGCTTTATTATAGCGTTAAATAATTATTTAAGAGCTGGAACTGACGTCATATATTTGAGGTCATAGATTTGACGTCATACTCTTGCCTTTCAGAAATATATACATTTGTTTCTCATCAAATACCAAAAAAATTGATGTTTTATAACCAACCATAAACTTTTATTTGTATTTTTTAGATGTTAAATACAATTACTTTTGATGTTTAATGATTGTAATCAGAGAAAATATTATAGTACTTACTGGCACCAGCTATGACGTAGCAATGACGTTTACTTTTTTTCTTTTTTTTCTTTTTCTTTTTTTTCTTTTTCTTTTTTTTCTTTTTTCTTTTTTTCTTTTCTTCTTCTTCTTCTTGTGGTTGTGTTGTTGTTGTTGTCGTTGTTGGTTGTTGTTTCCCGTGAGTAAAATCGTGTGTTTTCGGAGCTATATCCAAAATGACTAGTGTTTCATACTATTGGGTGTTGAGTAGCGGCGGTGGGAGCCAGACTTGGACGGGGGGAGGCCAGGCAGGGGGAGGGGGGGGGGACAGAGCAGGGGTTTGTTATTGTCCCCGCACAGGGTACACACTATTTCAAGATATAAACTATTTCACGTTAAGGGTTTTTATTTTGCGTTTATATGTAGAAGAGTTGTATATAGTTTTAAATAGTTTTTAAAAGTTTAGAGTTAGTTTTTGTTTTATTTTAGATAAGTTAAGTAAGTGTAGGATGTCGTAGGATGATGTAGGATGGTTATGCTTCAGTTTTAGCGGAGGATCAGATCAGATGGGCACTTTGTATCGCCTCAGAGCCCTTTGCAGGCATGATGTATATAAATAATTTTATAACCAAACACAAATAAGACTCAGATTAAGACTATATTTGATCTTATATTAATAATGTATTTATTTTCATCATTATTATTGTAGTTTTAAATCGTACATTTGCTTGTGACTTAATTCATCCGTGTTTAATGAAAATGTTTTTAGATTATATTGTCCATTAATACTCAAACACTCAACCTATGATCTAGAATTTCTATTTCAATTATTATATACTATCAAAACACAATAAATACCCTTAAAACACTAGTATGAATAGTAGTAACAGGTATATTACGTAAACAATAACAAACCACTAATTGTTATACTTTCAGCTGTGACTTGGAACACATTTTTGTACATTCTTAGAGCACTACTACACGAGTTTCAAATAATATAATAAAACATCAACATACAAAATAATACTAAGCTTAATATTTTGTCATAGATTGTTCCATACTTCTTGTAATTATATATATAACTAACAATTCCTAGCTTGGTGTACACATGTGAAGGCAGCTTGGCAACAGCTGAGTGACGGCCGCTGGAGAAAGGTTTAGAAAGACGAACTAAGTGTTATCAAGACTCCTCCTGGCCACCACAGCACCTATAACACCCCTGACTCCCGCCCCAGACATGGTAAGCACGCCCACTGCCTGTACGGGGCGGGAATGACCTACTGTTGAGGCTGTGTTAAGGATTGCTACTGTGTGACGGTGACCTTGGAATCAATGAATGGTGGGTACGTTTAACACTTACATATACACTCATAGTTACTGTGTCTGTTGCTGAGGATACTGAGGACACGACGGCTGCTTAACGGGGAGGTATACAAGTGTGGGAAGTATTAGGTGTAACTTAAGATATTATTACCTCTGTGAAGTTTTGTTGTCATGTATTAGGGTCGTATATAAACACATCAGTCAAGGCTTAGACGGAGACAAACGCTATACTTAGAAATGATGTACAATTTGTAGTTTTAATCAACCTTATAATCAGTGTTATTATATCCTTTCCTTCATTTATTGTTTTGTCGTAAGATACATATATTTTCCTATTTAATTGACAGTGTTTTTCGTATCGTATCCCATCAGTGTTCATTGGCATCCAGGTGACCAACAACATACAAGATGCAGAGTGAAACGTTGAATCATGTTAGGGTGAGCAGGAGGCTGTTGATGAGTAGCTGTGCGTGGCTGCGGCACCAACACCCTCACACCTTCTGTACCTTCAAGTGAGTCTGTGTCCTGTCCTGACCTAACCTAACCTAACCTTACCTTACCTTACCTTACCTTACCTTACCTTACCTTACCTTACCTTACCTTACCTTACCTTACCTCACCTCACCTCACACCTGCTGTACGTGTGTGTGTGTGTCCAGCTGGTGTTGAAAGGTATGACTGTTGTAGATTGAGTAGCATTAACACTTAGAGAGAAACAAACGAAACTTTACATGTTGATTGCTTGTGTGTGTGTGTGTGTGTGTGTGTGTGTGTGTGTGTGTGCGTGTGTGTGTGTGTGTTTAAGTCGTTCTTCACCTTGCAGGGTCCTTCACCAGAATCACTATGATGTACTCGGCCTCAAGAAAGACTGTTCAGCGGTTGAGGTTAAGGATCAGTTCATTCGTCTATCTAAAGAGGTGAGTAACGCTAAAATAAACTGCCCCTTGCCCGTTAGTGGTGCTGGTTTACATATTTTTCTATAGTGACGCCTCAAAACACTATACACCAAACTTATTTCTTTACAATACTACGTTATGATGAGACTATAGCCTTCATTCTATTCCAGTTTCATCCCGACACGAATCAGGAGTCATCTCAATCACACAAGCAGTTCGTAGCTATTAATGAGGCTTACTCCGTGTTGAGTAAGCCAGGGCTGAGGCAAGCTTATGACAGTGAGCTGGTGTACCGAGACAAGACTAACATGCACTCCTACGGGGATGTCAGGACCAATGCACCGAGGGGAAGGGTGTAAGTGTAGCCTGAAGAGGAGTTGGTACTATATATATTGTTGAATCTGTGCACTTATTTTATTATTGTGTTGTGTTAGGTTGATGTTGATATCTTTTGTGTGTGTGTGTGTGGTGTGTGTGTGTGTGTGTGTGTGTATGGAAGGAGAAAGTTATTAATTATTATGTTTTAGTTTAATGTTAATAACTTTTGTATGTGTGTGTGTGTGTAAGTATTATTTATTTATTAGTATCTTTTATGTATTTATATATATATTTATGTATTTATTATTATTCATTTATGACTATTTATATGTATTTATTTGTTTATTTATGTATACCTCTATTCATTTACTTATTATTACTATTGAATCATGTATTTATTCAATCTTTATGTATCTATTCATTCATTTATTCATGTATTTATTTATTTATGATGTATATATTCATTCATTTATTTATTTGTGATGTATATACTCATTTATTTATTCATTTATTTATTTATTGTGTGTTTGCTCAGAGTGTTCCGGGATGAGAGTCTATGGGAGCATCGGGACAAGACAGACTTTCACCAGAACCGCGACAAACCTTACTACGGGGTGAAGGGGGTGAAGAAGATGCCTAACTCCTTCATTGCTGCCGGGGCCGTGGTGTTCATGGTGGTGGGAGCAATATTCCACTTCTTCCTGGCTAAGTGAGTGTCTAATGACTTACACGCACACACCTTAGAATGTGTACATGTGTGTGTGCGTATGGGTTTGTGTATGTGTGTGTGTGTTTGTGATCAATATTATTCTATTTAACATATACGTAACTGGATTTCCTATAGCTATAACCTAACCAAACCTAACCTAACTAAACCTAACCTAACCTAACCTAACCTAACCTAACCTAACCTAACCTAACCAAACCTAACCTAACCTAACCTAACCTAACCTAACCTAACCTAACCTAACCTAACCAAACCTAACCTAACCTAACCAAACCTACCTTACCTTACCTTACCTTACCTTACCTTACCTTACCTAACCTAACCTAACCTAACCTAACCTAACCTAACCTAACCTAACCTAATCTTAACACCCCCATACAGGACTTCCTCTGACTACACCATCAAGCAACTTAACATCCGAGACAGCCTAGCCAGCCAACACCATCTGCAAGTGAGGGAGAGAGCGAGGGTGAACGGGAATGAAATGCAGATGGCTTTGCTCCGGCAGAGAACCGAGGAAGCGAACCGTGACAAGTGAGGAGACGAGAAGGCCAAGAAAGTGTGTGTGTGTGTGTGTGTGTGTGTGTGTGTTTATCTGGTTTTAGTATACATGGTCTGAGGTACAATCGTGTGGTCGTGTCTCTGTATGTGTATTTGTCCAGTTTTTCTCTTTTGATTATGTCTGTGTATGTGTGTGTGTGTGTGTGTTTTAGCGATGGTTAGGTGCACATGTGTCTGTATTCATAGCGTCACTCACAACGTATGTACACGCAACTCATACGTACATAATGCCAGTGTTGAAGAGTCATAAAGTACAAATAATATTTCAGTAATGTATTTCAGTATCTACTTTATAATATGGATTGAAATTTTGAAAGTAATACCACTGCCATTTTACACTTAAATACAACTTTCTATTACTTATAAAACTTTACCGCTGGCTACAGAATCTTAACTAACTACAGACTGTCATGTATTTTATCATCAAGTATATATAAGTGAATGAAGGAATGAAAAATTATGAATATATGATTATTTAAATTCTCACAAGGAAAAAAGAATGAAAAATAGTGAAGGATAATTGAAGTGTATATATATTTATTTTCTCATAAGGAGGAAAGAATGACAAATAGTGAATGAAAATTATTAATAGTATATGTTAAATTTTTTCAGAAGTAGCAGGCAGTGTAAGGAAAGAAATGAAAGTATATATTTATTTACTAAGTGTGAATAGGAATTGTTTATATGATTTATTTAAAGTATATATATCTACTACTAATTATTACTTATTATTATTGTCTTTATTTACATATATTTATCAGTTATTATTTAATCTTTTCATGTCTATTTGTTTTTTATTCATATAGTTTAATCAGTTATCAATCCTTTCCCTTAATTTCTTCTTTTTACTCTTTATTTACATTTTATCAGTTATTATCAGTCTTTTCTTAGTCTTATTTATATAGTTTTATCAGTTATCAGTTCATTAATATCTTCTTATCTTTATTTACATTGTTATAACAGTTATCATCAGTCCTTCCTCAGGTGTTCAAGATCTGGCAGAGCTGGGAGGCGACAAGGTTAGGAGAGGGGTAGGGGGGGGGCAGAGGGGCAGAGGGGGGGCGTCAGCAGGGTAAGGAGGGAGAGAACAATACTCTTGAAGGAGGTGGGGGCATGGGGTGAAGGGCAGCAGGGGTAAGGAGGGGGGAGATAGCGGGCAGCAAGGTAAGGAAGTGTAGGGGAACAGTAAGGTTAGGGAGGGTAGGGGTGGCTTAGCAAACCTTCCATCTCATTAATGTCTACCTAACAGATGCACAAGTTAATACTATTCATTAGGTTAGGTTAGGTTAGGTTAGGTTAGGTTGGGTTAGGTTAGGTTAGGTATGGTTTAGGTTAGGTTTAGGTTAGGTTTAGGTTAGGTTAGGTTAGGTTAGGTTAGGTTAGGTTAGGTTTAGTTTAGGTTAGGTCAGGTTAGGTTAGGTTAGTTTAGTTTAGGTTAGGTAAGGTTAGGTTAGTTTAGGTTAGGTTAGGTATGAAACAAGTGACTGTCAATTGTTTGTTTGTTTGTCTCGTATAACAGACAGACTTTTAATAAACTAAAACACCTCTACTTAGGAAGCCAAACAGACATAACTAACCTTATTATTTGACTTAGAACATAATCACTCACACACACATACACACACACGTACATACACACTGGCTTGTTAAGTGAGAGAATGTTATGTATGTGTGTGTGTGTGTGTGTGTGTGTGTATATAGTTTTTCAATTCATACATGTTCGTTTGTTCATCCATTGTGAGCGATAAGTTAAGGTTGTGTTCAGTTTGTGTGGCATTTTCCTGTAGTTAAAATAAATGAAATTACATGATTATTATTGACATCTATTACTCCTCCTCTCTCTCTCTCTCTCTCTCTCTCTCTCTCTCTCTCTCTCTCTCTCTCTCTCTCTCTCTCTCTCTCTCTCTCTCTCTCTCTCTCTCTCTCGAATATATATATCTTTATCTTAACGCTAAATTGTATCGACAGTGTTTAAATATAAATAAATAAAATGCATGAAGGCTGACGGAGTAATGTAAATATTATGCATAGATGTAACGATATATACTCTCTCTCTCTCTCTCTCTCTCTCTCTCTCTCTCTCTCTCTCTCTCTCTCTCTCTCTCTCTCTCTCTCTCTCTCTCTCTCTCTCTCTCGGATGTAGTCTAATGGTAGGTTATAAAAATTTCTAGTGTCCATATTTATTTATTTATTTATTTTATAGTTTCTCCTTGACGTAAATTAGATGTAAATAAAGAGGATCGAGTAGTAAGATAAGGGTGTTGGGTTACCTGGTGTGGGTTTAAAAGTTTATTATGTGCATTTAAATACCTTTCAATGCATCTATATATATACTACAGGGGAATGTTTTTGATCTTGATACATATACTCTATACTTTGGTTTTATTTGAATTTTTATTATTTATTTATTTATTTAGTTAGTTTTATTACTTTTTTATCTATTAATTATTACCGTTTATTATTATTTTTGGATGAATTTTATTATTATTATTATTATTATTATTAGTATTATTATTATTATTATTATTATTATTATTATTATTATTATTATTATTGCGTTAGAAATGACCTTCACTGATACCAACTACTAATTTTTTGTTCATTAATTAAACCACCTTGCCTACTTATTACGCAAACTCTCTCTCTCTCTCTCTCTCTCTCTCTCTCTCTCTCTCTCTCTCTCTCTCTCTCTCTCTCTCTTTCGGGTATAGGTGACTGGGCGTGGCATTTATCAAAGTGGGCGTGGCTTAATGACCTTCGTAGGGATAGGGTAGTGGATAGGCGGAGCGATGGGAGGTAGTGGGCGGGGCAGTGGGCGGGACGAGGGGCGGGGCTATAGTATCAGCTGCGAGAGAGTCACAACATCAGTGTCGGCCGAGCCACTCTAGTACATACACGCGGCTGTACATGTGTGCGTTCCCTCCTGTGTGTATGTGTAGGTGTGATTGAGTTTGTGTGTGTGTGTATGTGTATGTGCATGTGTGCGTGTCTGTGTTTCCCTCCGCCTTAGCCCCGTGTGCGTGTCTGTGTGCGTAGTGAGTAAGGAGTGAGTGGTCTATGTCTATGTAGGTCGTGGATATGCAAATGTAGACACGGCTCACTAAACTTTTCGTTGCAGTTATGTTTCTCATTCCGAAATGCATCCGTATCCGAACCTAACTAACTAACTGTAACACTCCCTCACTTGTTTTAAATGTTGACTCTCATACCTCACAACGCCATAATCGTAAACACTATTTTAACTCATATTAATTCATATCTTGAGCCCTGTAACTAATTTTCTATCTTTATTAAGTGATACAAAAGAGGCGTTGAAGCAGGAATGTAAAGGTCATTGTTATTATCATTTATCATTATTATTATTATTATTATTAGCAATGTTATTATTATTTTCGCGGGGAACGGACACACAGAGGCTACGAGCTTAAAATAATTACCTCGCATAAATATCAACAAAAGCTCATTATATTCACACCACATCCATTCAACAAACATAATAAACTTAACACAACAAAATAATACATATAAAACCAATCAAGTATATTACAATAACCATTATATTCAACGCGAGCGAGAGAGAGTGAGAGAGATAGATATGTAAACAAAACATCAATATATTTTAGGCAACGACATGTAAACAATCCCACGTGTGACAATAAGACGAGGGTGATAGTGCGATAAGGAGCGATAAGGGAGCAGTGAAGGAGCGTCAGGAGCAGTGTCAAGAGCAGTTAAGGAGCGTTAGGAAGCCACCAAGAGGACCACCACCATGAATGAGGATGAAATGCAGTTGGCTCAAGCCCTTGCCAAGATGAGTGGCCCGCGAACACCTATGGCAACCAAGCTGAAGAACAAACTACAAGGCTTCAGGTGAGTGTGTGTGTGTGTGTGTGTGTGACCTTGTATTATTAGTGGTGGTGGTGGTGGTGGTGACAATTATATTATTATTATTATTGTTGTTGTTATTGCTATTATTATTATTATTGTTGTTGTTATTATTGTTATTATTGTTATTGTTATTGTTATTGTTATTATTATTAAAGGTAGAAATAGTAGTAGTAGTAGTAGGAAGAGGATTACTACTACTACTACTACTACTACTAATAATAATAATAATAATAATAATAATAATAATATGTACACTTGTAATACGTTGCGAGGAGCAGTAAAGTCGAACAAATAAATGAACGAATACATTAACAAGAAATAAATAAAGTGAAGTCATTGAACATTTAAAGAAACATGACGTGATGAGAGAGAGAGAGAGAGAGAGAGAGAGAGAGAGAGAGAGAGAGAGAGAGAGAGAGAGAGAGAGAGAGAGAGAGAGAGAGAGAGAAGAGGATATTTATTTATTTATTTGTTTAGTTTATTTAGTTAATCAATTAGTATTTTTTTTAAGTTATCAAAATAATTTACCTTATTTCTTTTAAACTTAACATGTAAAAAAAAAAAAAAGAATAAGACAAAGGAAAAAAAAATAGGAAGAAAGGAAAATCACGTTTAAGGAAAAAAAATGATACAATCTGAAATAAACTTGAGAATACTTAACGAAATGACGTGAGAATGAACGGTGGTGATGGTGATGATGGTGATGGTGATGGTGAGTGATGGGAGACGAGAGGAGAGGCAGACAAGCGGGAAATGAAGATGATAATGGTGATGTAATGGTGATGGTGTTGGTGGTGGTGGTGGTGGTGGTGGTGGTGGTGGTGGTGGTATAGGAACACATAGGAAGAACAAACAGCAACAGGCCTGCTGGCCCTTACGAGGCTGTTTGTGAGTACACTATCTAGTCTAGAGTGAAGGATACAGGATAGTAAGGGTGAAGGCTTCTCTCCCCAGCCATGGCTGGCAGGGAAAGGAAAGCCAACCAAGACCAGACTGTCACTACTGTCACTACCACTACTGCTACCACTACTTCCTGGCAAGCGATGTCAGGCCACTAGCGACGTCTTTTGAATCGACATTTCGTAAGTTAGGTACATCAGGATGAACTTACTCAAAGTTTGCTACGTTAACCCATTCAGTTCTTGCGGCACACCGTATGTGCCAGCAGCGTCTCCCTCTCCTGTGTTTGCGGCACGACGTCTGTGCCAAGATCTTTATATCATTCCCATGCATATACATATGATGTATAGGCCAGTGTAACAACTTTTATCATTATTTACAAATTTCTATTGTCTTATGTATCAGAATTACCGTTCTTATGAGTATTTATGTGATATTCAATAGATAATTTTACGGTACGATAACTGCGGTTTGGCAACACCGCAAGCAGCAATATATAACCGTCGCTCTGTCGGCCGTCAGCGACGGGCTCTTCTAGCTAACATTAAATATTGGATATTAAAAATATTGGAAATATTGGAAATATCATTGCATCATCTGATACACCTAATTAAACTGTACAACTGTCATTATGAATATTTGTTTTATGACTAATAATTACGCAGTAAAATGAAACTTAATATTTTTATATAAACATAACTTTTCTCCTCATTTCCTCGAAAGCTATTAGAGATATTGGAAATATCATTGCAGCATCTGATACACCTAATTAAACTGTACAACTGTCATTATTAATATTTGTTCTATGACTAATAATTACGCAGTAAAATTAAACTTAATATTTATATAAAAACATGAATTTCCTCCTCATTTTCTCGAAAGCTATTAGAGATATTGGAAATATCATTGCAGTATCTGATAGACCTAATTAAACTGTAAAACTGAAATTATGAATATTTGTTCTATGATTAATAATTACGCAGTAAAATGAAACTTTATATTTATATAAAAACATGACTTTCCTCCTCATTTTCTCGAAAGCTATTAGAGATATTGGAAATATCAATGCAGCAACTGATACACCTAATTAAACTCTATAACTGTCAATATTAATATTTGTTCTATGACTAATAATTACGCAGTAAAATGAAACTTAATATTTATATAAAAACGAATTTCCTACTCATTTTCTCGAAATCTATTAGAGATATTGGAAATATCATTGCAGATTTTGATAGACCTAATTAAACTGTAGAACTGAAATTATGAATATTTGTTCTATGACTAATAATTACGCAGTAAAATGAAACTTAATATTTATATAAAAACATGACTTTCCTCTTCATTTTCCCGAAAGCTATTAGAGATATTGGAAATATCATTGATGCATCTGATAGACCTAATTAAACTGTACAACTCTCATTATGAATATTTTTTCTGTGACTAATAATTACGCAGTAAAATGAAACTTAATATTTATATAAAAACATGATTTTCCTCCTCATTTTCTCGAAAGCTATTAGAGATATTGGAAATATCATTGCAGCATCTGATAGACCTTATTAAAATCTACTACTGTCATTATGAATATTTTCACTAGTACTAATAAATACTGAATTTTACTTTTTTTTAAATTACTTTCTTCCTCGTTTTCTCGAAAGCTATTAGAAATATTGGAAATATCATTGCATCATCTGATACAACTAATGAAACTGTACAACTGATATTATGAATATTTGTTCTATGACTAATAATTACGCAGTCAAATAAAACCGTATTTTTATATAAAAACATGATTTTTCTCGTCATTTTCTCGAAAGCTATTAGAGATATTGGAAATATAATTGCAGCATCTGATAGACCTAATTAAACTGTACAACTGATATTATGAATATTTGTTCTATGACTAATAATTACGCAGTAAAATGAAACTTAATATTTCTATATAAACATAACTTTTCTCCTCATTTCCTCGAAAGCTATTAGAGATATTGGAAATATCATTGCAGCATCTGATACAACTAATTAAACTGTACAACTGTAATTATTAATATTTGTTCTATGACTAATAATTACGCAGTAAAATGAAACTTAATATTTATATAAAAACATGACTTTCCTCCTCATTTTCCCGAAAGCTATTAGAGATATTGGAAATATCATTGCAGCATCTGATATACCTAATGAAACTGTACAACTGTCATTATGAATATTTGTTCTATGACTAATAATTACGCAGTAAAATGAAACTTAATATTTATATATAAACATGACTTTCCTCCTCATTTTCCCGAAAGCTATTAGAGATATTGGAAATATCATTGCAGCATCTGATAGACCTAATTAAACTGTAAAACTGATTTATGAATATTTGTTCTATGACTAATAATTACGCAGTAAAATTAAACTTAATATTTATTTAAAAACATGACTTTCCTCCTCATTTTCTCGAAAGCTATTAGAGATATTGGAAATATCATTGCAGCATCTGATACACCTAATTAAACTGTACATTTAACATTATGAATATTTGTTCTATGGCTAATAATTACGCAGTAAAATTAAACTTAATATTTATATAAAAACATGACTTTCCTCCTCATTTTCTCGAAAGCTACTAGAGATATTGGAAATATCATTGACGCATCTGATACACCTAATTAAACTGTACAACTGTCATTATGAATATTTGTTCTATGACTAATAATTACGCAGTAAAATGAAACTTAATTTTTATATAAAAACGACTTTCCTCCTCATTTTCTCGAAAGCTATTAGAGATATTGGAAATATCATTGCAGCATCTGATATACCTAATTAAACTCTACAACTCTCATTATGAATATTTGTTCTATGACTAATAATTACGCAGTAAAATGAAACTTAATATTTATATAAAAACATGATTTTACTCCTCATTTTCTCGAAAGCTATTAGAGATATTGGAAATATCATTGCAGCATCTGATAGACCTAATTAAAATCTACTACTGTCATTATGAATATTTTCACTAGTACTAATAAATAGTGAATTTTACTTTTTTTTATATTACTTTCTTCCTCATTTTCTCGAAAGCTATTAGAAATATTGGAAATATCATTGCATCATCTGATACACCTAATTCAACTTTACAACTGATATTATGAATATTTGTTCTATGACTAATAATTACGGTCAAATAAAACCGTATTTTTATATAAAAACATGATTTTTCTCGTCATTATCTCGAAAGCTATTAGAGATATTGGAAATATAATTGCGGCATCTGATAGACCTAATTAAACTGTACAACTGATATTATGAATATTTGTTCTATGACTAATAATTACGCAGTAAAATGAAACTTAATATTTCTATATAAACATAACTTTTCTCCTCATTTCCTCGAAAGCTATTAGAGATATTGGAAATATCATTGCAGCATCTGATACAACTAATTAAACTGTACAACTGTAATTATTAATATTTGTTCTATGACTAATAATTACGCAGTAAAATGAAACTTAATATTTATATAAAAACATGACTTTCCTCCTCATTTTCCCGAAAGCTATTAGAGATATTGGAAATATCATTGCAGCATCTGATATACCTAATGAAACTGTACAACTGTCATTATGAATATTTGTTCTATGACTAATAATTACGCAGTAAAATGAAACTTAATATTTATATATAAACATGACTTTCCTCCTCATTTTCCCGAAAGCTATTAGAGATATTGGAAATATCATTGCAGCATCTGATAGACCTAATTAAACTGTAAAACTGATTTATGAATATTTGTTCTATGACTAATAATTACGCAGTAAAATTAAACTTAATATTTATTTAAAAACATGACTTTCCTCCTCATTTTCTCGAAAGCTATTAGAGATATTGGAAATATCATTGCAGCATCTGATACACCTAATTAAACTGTACATTTAACATTATGAATATTTGTTCTATGGCTAATAATTACGCAGTAAAATTAAACTTAATATTTATATAAAAACATGACTTTCCTCCTCATTTTCTCGAAAGCTACTAGAGATATTGGAAATATAATTGACGCATCTGATACACCTAATTAAACTGTACAACTGTCACTATGAATATTTGTTCTATGACTAATAATTACGCAGTAAAATGAAACTTAATTTTTATATAAAAACGACTTTCCTCCTCATTTTCTCGAAAGCTATTAGAGATATTGGAAATATCATTGCAGCATCTGATATACCTAATTAAACTCTACAACTCTCATTATGAATATTTGTTCTATGACTAATAATTACGCAGTAAAATGAAACTTAATATTTATATAAAAACATGATTTTACTCCTCATTTTCTCGAAAGCTATTAGAGATATTGGAAATATCATTGCAGCATCTGATAGACCTAATTAAAATCTACTACTGTCATTATGAATATTTTCACTAGTACTAATAAATAGTGAATTTTACTTTTTTTTATATTACTTTCTTCCTCATTTTCTCGAAAGCTATTAGAAATATTGGAAATATCATTGCATCATCTGATACACCTAATTCAACTTTACAACTGATATTATGAATATTTGTTCTATGACTAATAATTACGGTCAAATAAAACCGTATTTTTATATAAAAACATGATTTTTCTCGTCATTATCTCGAAAGCTATTAGAGATATTGGAAATATAATTGCGGCATCTGATAGACCTAATTAAACTGTACAACTGATATTATGAATATTTGTTCTATGACTAATAATTACGCAGTAAAATGAAACTTAATATTTCTATATAAACATAACTTTTCTCCTCATTTCCTCGAAAGCTATTAGAGATATTGGAAATATCATTGCAGCATCTGATACAACTAATTAAACTGTACAACTGTAATTATTAATATTTGTTCTATGACTAATAATTACGCAGTAAAATGAAACTTAATATTTATATAAAAACATGACTTTCCTCCTCATTTTCCCGAAAGCTATTAGAGATATTGGAAATATCATTGCAGCATCTGATATACCTAATGAAACTGTACAACTGTCATTATGAATATTTGTTCTATGACTAATAATTACGCAGTAAAATGAAACTTAATATTTATATATAAACATGACTTTCCTCCTCATTTTCCCGAAAGCTATTAGAGATATTGGAAATATCATTGCAGCATCTGATAGACCTAATTAAACTGTAAAACTGATTTATGAATATTTGTTCTATGACTAATAATTACGCAGTAAAATTAAACTTAATATTTATTTAAAAACATGACTTTCCTCCTCATTTTCTCGAAAGCTATTAGAGATATTGGAAATATCATTGCAGCATCTGATACACCTAATTAAACTGTACATTTAACATTATGAATATTTGTTCTATGGCTAATAATTACGCAGTAAAATTAAACTTAATATTTATATAAAAACATGACTTTCCTCCTCATTTTCTCGAAAGCTACTAGAGATATTGGAAATATAATTGACGCATCTGATACACCTAATTAAACTGTACAACTGTCACTATGAATATTTGTTCTATGACTAATAATTACGCAGTAAAATGAAACTTAATTTTTATATAAAAACGACTTTCCTCCTCATTTTCTCGAAAGCTATTAGAGATATTGGAAATATCATTGCAGCATCTGATATACCTAATTAAACTCTACAACTCTCATTATGAATATTTGTTCTATGACTAATAATTACGCAGTAAAATGAAACTTAATATTTATATAAAAACATGATTTTACTCCTCATTTTCTCGAAAGCTATTAGAGATATTGGAAATATCATTGCAGCATCTGATAGACCTAATTAAAATCTACTACTGTCATTATGAATATTTTCACTAGTACTAATAAATAGTGAATTTTACTTTTTTTTATATTACTTTCTTCCTCATTTTCTCGAAAGCTATTAGAAATATTGGAAATATCATTGCATCATCTGATACACCTAATTCAACTTTACAACTGATATTATGAATATTTGTTCTATGACTAATAATTACGGTCAAATAAAACCGTATTTTTATATAAAAACATGATTTTTCTCGTCATTATCTCGAAAGCTATTAGAGATATTGGAAATATAATTGCGGCATCTGATAGACCTAATTAAACTGTACAACTGATATTATGAATATTTGTTCTATGACTAATAATTACGCAGTAAAATGAAACTTAATATTTCTATATAAACATAACTTTTCTCCTCATTTCCTCGAAAGCTATTAGAGATATTGGAAATATCATTGCAGCATCTGATACAACTAATTAAACTGTACAACTGTAATTATTAATATTTGTTCTATGACTAATAATTACGCAGTAAAATGAAACTTAATTTTTATATAAAAACGACTTTCCTCCTCATTTTCTCGAAAGCTATTAGAGATATTGGAAATATCATTGCAGCATCTGATATACCTAATTAAACTCTACAACTCTCATTATGAATATTTGTTCTATGACTAATAATTACGCAGTAAAATGAAACTTAATATTTATATAAAAACATGATTTTACTCCTCATTTTCTCGAAAGCTATTAGAGATATTGGAAATATCATTGCAGCATCTGATAGACCTAATTAAAATCTACTACTGTCATTATGAATATTTTCACTAGTACTAATAAATAGTGAATTTTACTTTTTTTTATATTACTTTCTTCCTCATTTTCTCGAAAGCTATTAGAAATATTGGAAATATCATTGCATCATCTGATACACCTAATTCAACTTTACAACTGATATTATGAATATTTGTTCTATGACTAATAATTACGGTCAAATAAAACCGTATTTTTATATAAAAACATGATTTTTCTCGTCATTATCTCGAAAGCTATTAGAGATATTGGAAATATAATTGCGGCATCTGATAGACCTAATTAAACTGTACAACTGATATTATGAATATTTGTTCTATGACTAATAATTACGCAGTAAAATGAAACTTAATATTTCTATATAAACATAACTTTTCTCCTCATTTCCTCGAAAGCTATTAGAGATATTGGAAATATCATTGCAGCATCTGATACAACTAATTAAACTGTACAACTGTAATTATTAATATTTGTTCTATGACTAATAATTACGCAGTAAAATGAAACTTAATATTTATATAAAAACATGACTTTCCTCCTCATTTTCCCGAAAGCTATTAGAGATATTGGAAATATCATTGCAGCATCTGATATACCTAATGAAACTGTACAACTGTCATTATGAATATTTGTTCTCTGACTAATAATTACGCAGTAAAATGAAACTTAATATTTATATATAAACACGACTTTCCTCCTCATTTTCCCGAAAGCTATTAGAGATATTGGAAATATCATTGCAGCATCTGATAGACCTAATTAAACTGTAAAACTGATTTATGAATATTTGTTCTATGACTAATAATTACGCAGTAAAATTAAACTTAATATTTATTTAAAAACATGACTTTCCTCCTCATTTTCTCGAAAGCTATTAGAGATATTGGAAATATCATTGCAGCATCTGATACACCTAATTAAACTGTACATTTAACATTATGAATATTTGTTCTATGGCTAATAATTACGCAGTAAAATTAAACTTAATATTTATATAAAAACATGACTTTCCTCCTCATTTTCTCGAAAGCTACTAGAGATATTGGAAATATAATTGACGCATCTGATACACCTAATTAAACTGTACAACTGTCACTATGAATATTTGTTCTATGACTAATAATTACGCAGTAAAATGAAACTTAATTTTTATATAAAAACGACTTTCCTCCTCATTTTCTCGAAAGCTATTAGAGATATTGGAAATATCATTGCAGCATCTGATATACCTAATTAAACTCTACAACTCTCATTATGAATATTTGTTCTATGACTAATAATTACGCAGTAAAATGAAACTTAATATTTATATAAAAACATGATTTTACTCCTCATTTTCTCGAAAGCTATTAGAGATATTGGAAATATCATTGCAGCATCTGATAGACCTAATTAAAATCTACTACTGTCATTATGAATATTTTCACTAGTACTAATAAATAGTGAATTTTACTTTTTTTTATATTACTTTCTTCCTCATTTTCTCGAAAGCTATTAGAAATATTGGAAATATCATTGCATCATCTGATACACCTAATTCAACTTTACAACTGATATTATGAATATTTGTTCTATGACTAATAATTACGGTCAAATAAAACCGTATTTTTATATAAAAACATGATTTTTCTCGTCATTATCTCGAAAGCTATTAGAGATATTGGAAATATAATTGCGGCATCTGATAGACCTAATTAAACTGTACAACTGATATTATGAATATTTGTTCTATGACTAATAATTACGCAGTAAAATGAAACTTAATATTTCTATATAAACATAACTTTTCTCCTCATTTCCTCGAAAGCTATTAGAGATATTGGAAATATCATTGCAGCATCTGATACAACTAATTAAACTGTACAACTGTAATTATTAATATTTGTTCTATGACTAATAATTACGCAGTAAAATGAAACTTAATATTTATATAAAAACATGACTTTCCTCCTCATTTTCCCGAAAGCTATTAGAGATATTGGAAATATCATTGCAGCATCTGATATACCTAATGAAACTGTACAACTGTCATTATGAATATTTGTTCTATGACTAATAATTACGCAGTAAAATGAAACTTAATATTTATATATAAACATGACTTTCCTCCTCATTTTCCCGAAAGCTATTAGAGATATTGGAAATATCATTGCAGCATCTGATAGACCTAATTAAACTGTAAAACTGATTTATGAATATTTGTTCTATGACTAATAATTACGCAGTAAAATTAAACTTAATATTTATTTAAAAACATGACTTTCCTCCTCATTTTCTCGAAAGCTATTAGAGATATTGGAAATATCATTGCAGCATCTGATACACCTAATTAAACTGTACATTTAACATTATGAATATTTGTTCTATGGCTAATAATTACGCAGTAAAATTAAACTTAATATTTATATAAAAACATGACTTTCCTCCTCATTTTCTCGAAAGCTACTAGAGATATTGGAAATATAATTGACGCATCTGATACACCTAATTAAACTGTACAACTGTCACTATGAATATTTGTTCTATGACTAATAATTACGCAGTAAAATGAAACTTAATTTTTATATAAAAACGACTTTCCTCCTCATTTTCTCGAAAGCTATTAGAGATATTGGAAATATCATTGCAGCATCTGATATACCTAATTAAACTCTACAACTCTCATTATGAATATTTGTTCTATGACTAATAATTACGCAGTAAAATGAAACTTAATATTTATATAAAAACATGATTTTACTCCTCATTTTCTCGAAAGCTATTAGAGATATTGGAAATATCATTGCAGCATCTGATAGACCTAATTAAAATCTACTACTGTCATTATGAATATTTTCACTAGTACTAATAAATAGTGAATTTTACTTTTTTTTATATTACTTTCTTCCTCATTTTCTCGAAAGCTATTAGAAATATTGGAAATATCATTGCATCATCTGATACACCTAATTCAACTTTACAACTGATATTATGAATATTTGTTCTATGACTAATAATTACGGTCAAATAAAACCGTATTTTTATATAAAAACATGATTTTTCTCGTCATTATCTCGAAAGCTATTAGAGATATTGGAAATATAATTGCGGCATCTGATAGACCTAATTAAACTGTACAACTGATATTATGAATATTTGTTCTATGACTAATAATTACGCAGTAAAATGAAACTTAATATTTCTATATAAACATAACTTTTCTCCTCATTTCCTCGAAAGCTATTAGAGATATTGGAAATATCATTGCAGCATCTGATACAACTAATTAAACTGTACAACTGTAATTATTAATATTTGTTCTATGACTAATAATTACGCAGTAAAATGAAACTTAATATTTATATAAAAACATGACTTTCCTCCTCATTTTCCCGAAAGCTATTAGAGATATTGGAAATATCATTGCAGCATCTGATATACCTAATGAAACTGTACAACTGTCATTATGAATATTTGTTCTATGACTAATAATTACGCAGTAAAATGAAACTTAATATTTATATATAAACATGACTTTCCTCCTCATTTTCCCGAAAGCTATTAGAGATATTGGAAATATCATTGCAGCATCTGATAGACCTAATTAAACTGTAAAACTGATTTATGAATATTTGTTCTATGACTAATAATTACGCAGTAAAATTAAACTTAATATTTATTTAAAAACATGACTTTCCTCCTCATTTTCTCGAAAGCTATTAGAGATATTGGAAATATCATTGCAGCATCTGATACACCTAATTAAACTGTACATTTAACATTATGAATATTTGTTCTATGGCTAATAATTACGCAGTAAAATTAAACTTAATATTTATATAAAAACATGACTTTCCTCCTCATTTTCTCGAAAGCTACTAGAGATATTGGAAATATCATTGACGCATCTGATACACCTAATTAAACTGTACAACTGTCACTATGAATATTTGTTCTATGACTAATAATTACGCAGTAAAATGAAACTTAATTTTTATATAAAAACGACTTTCCTCCTCATTTTCTCGAAAGCTATTAGAGATATTGGAAATATCATTGCAGCATCTGATATACCTAATTAAACTCTACAACTCTCATTATGAATATTTGTTCTATGACTAATAATTACGCAGTAAAATGAAACTTAATATTTATATAAAAACATGATTTTACTCCTCATTTTCTCGAAAGCTATTAGAGATATTGGAAATATCATTGCAGCATCTGATAGACCTAATTAAAATCTACTACTGTCATTATGAATATTTTCACTAGTACTAATAAATAGTGAATTTTACTTTTTTTTATATTACTTTCTTCCTCATTTTCTCGAAAGCTATTAGAAATATTGGAAATATCATTGCATCATCTGATACACCTAATTCAACTTTACAACTGATATTATGAATATTTGTTCTATGACTAATAATTACGGTCAAATAAAACCGTATTTTTATATAAAAACATGATTTTTCTCGTCATTATCTCGAAAGCTATTAGAGATATTGGAAATATAATTGCGGCATCTGATAGACCTAATTAAACTGTACAACTGATATTATGAATATTTGTTCTATGACTAATAATTACGCAGTAAAATGAAACTTAATATTTCTATATAAACATAACTTTTCTCCTCATTTCCTCGAAAGCTATTAGAGATATTGGAAATATCATTGCAGCATCTGATACAACTAATTAAACTGTACAACTGTAATTATTAATATTTGTTCTATGACTAATAATTACGCAGTAAAATGAAACTTAATATTTATATAAAAACATGACTTTCCTCCTCATTTTCCCGAAAGCTATTAGAGATATTGGAAATATCATTGCAGCATCTGATATACCTAATGAAACTGTACAACTGTCATTATGAATATTTGTTCTATGACTAATAATTACGCAGTAAAATGAAACTTAATATTTATATATAAACACGACTTTCCTCCTCATTTTCCCGAAAGCTATTAGAGATATTGGAAATATCATTGCAGCATCTGATAGACCTAATTAAACTGTAAAACTGATTTATGAATATTTGTTCTATGACTAATAATTACGCAGTAAAATTAAACTTAATATTTATTTAAAAACATGACTTTCCTCCTCATTTTCTCGAAAGCTATTAGAGATATTGGAAATATCATTGCAGCATCTGATACACCTAATTAAACTGTACATTTAACATTATGAATATTTGTTCTATGGCTAATAATTACGCAGTAAAATTAAACTTAATATTTATATAAAAACATGACTTTCCTCCTCATTTTCTCGAAAGCTACTAGAGATATTGGAAATATAATTGACGCATCTGATACACCTAATTAAACTGTACAACTGTCACTATGAATATTTGTTCTATGACTAATAATTACGCAGTAAAATGAAACTTAATTTTTATATAAAAACGACTTTCCTCCTCATTTTCTCGAAAGCTATTAGAGATATTGGAAATATCATTGCAGCATCTGATATACCTAATTAAACTCTACAACTCTCATTATGAATATTTGTTCTATGACTAATAATTACGCAGTAAAATGAAACTTAATATTTATATAAAAACATGATTTTACTCCTCATTTTCTCGAAAGCTATTAGAGATATTGGAAATATCATTGCAGCATCTGATAGACCTAATTAAAATCTACTACTGTCATTATGAATATTTTCACTAGTACTAATAAATAGTGAATTTTACTTTTTTTTATATTACTTTCTTCCTCATTTTCTCGAAAGCTATTAGAAATATTGGAAATATCATTGCATCATCTGATACACCTAATTCAACTTTACAACTGATATTATGAATATTTGTTCTATGACTAATAATTACGGTCAAATAAAACCGTATTTTTATATAAAAACATGATTTTTCTCGTCATTATCTCGAAAGCTATTAGAGATATTGGAAATATAATTGCGGCATCTGATAGACCTAATTAAACTGTACAACTGATATTATGAATATTTGTTCTATGACTAATAATTACGCAGTAAAATGAAACTTAATATTTCTATATAAACATAACTTTTCTCCTCATTTCCTCGAAAGCTATTAGAGATATTGGAAATATCATTGCAGCATCTGATACAACTAATTAAACTGTACAACTGTAATTATTAATATTTGTTCTATGACTAATAATTACGCAGTAAAATGAAACTTAATATTTATATAAAAACATGACTTTCCTCCTCATTTTCCCGAAAGCTATTAGAGATATTGGAAATATCATTGCAGCATCTGATATACCTAATGAAACTGTACAACTGTCATTATGAATATTTGTTCTATGACTAATAATTACGCAGTAAAATGAAACTTAATATTTATATATAAACATGACTTTCCTCCTCATTTTCCCGAAAGCTATTAGAGATATTGGAAATATCATTGCAGCATCTGATAGACCTAATTAAACTGTAAAACTGATTTATGAATATTTGTTCTATGACTAATAATTACGCAGTAAAATTAAACTTAATATTTATTTAAAAACATGACTTTCCTCCTCATTTTCTCGAAAGCTATTAGAGATATTGGAAATATCATTGCAGCATCTGATACACCTAATTAAACTGTACATTTAACATTATGAATATTTGTTCTATGGCTAATAATTACGCAGTAAAATTAAACTTAATATTTATATAAAAACATGACTTTCCTCCTCATTTTCTCGAAAGCTACTAGAGATATTGGAAATATAATTGACGCATCTGATACACCTAATTAAACTGTACAACTGTCACTATGAATATTTGTTCTATGACTAATAATTACGCAGTAAAATGAAACTTAATTTTTATATAAAAACGACTTTCCTCCTCATTTTCTCGAAAGCTATTAGAGATATTGGAAATATCATTGCAGCATCTGATATACCTAATTAAACTCTACAACTCTCATTATGAATATTTGTTCTATGACTAATAATTACGCAGTAAAATGAAACTTAATATTTATATAAAAACATGATTTTACTCCTCATTTTCTCGAAAGCTATTAGAGATATTGGAAATATCATTGCAGCATCTGATAGACCTAATTAAAATCTACTACTGTCATTATGAATATTTTCACTAGTACTAATAAATAGTGAATTTTACTTTTTTTTATATTACTTTCTTCCTCATTTTCTCGAAAGCTATTAGAAATATTGGAAATATCATTGCATCATCTGATACACCTAATTCAACTTTACAACTGATATTATGAATATTTGTTCTATGACTAATAATTACGGTCAAATAAAACCGTATTTTTATATAAAAACATGATTTTTCTCGTCATTATCTCGAAAGCTATTAGAGATATTGGAAATATAATTGCGGCATCTGATAGACCTAATTAAACTGTACAACTGATATTATGAATATTTGTTCTATGACTAATAATTACGCAGTAAAATGAAACTTAATATTTCTATATAAACATAACTTTTCTCCTCATTTCCTCGAAAGCTATTAGAGATATTGGAAATATCATTGCAGCATCTGATACAACTAATTAAACTGTACAACTGTAATTATTAATATTTGTTCTATGACTAATAATTACGCAGTAAAATGAAACTTAATATTTATATAAAAACATGACTTTCCTCCTCATTTTCCCGAAAGCTATTAGAGATATTGGAAATATCATTGCAGCATCTGATATACCTAATGAAACTGTACAACTGTCATTATGAATATTTGTTCTATGACTAATAATTACGCAGTAAAATGAAACTTAATATTTATATATAAACATGACTTTCCTCCTCATTTTCCCGAAAGCTATTAGAGATATTGGAAATATCATTGCAGCATCTGATAGACCTAATTAAACTGTAAAACTGATTTATGAATATTTGTTCTATGACTAATAATTACGCAGTAAAATTAAACTTAATATTTATTTAAAAACATGACTTTCCTCCTCATTTTCTCGAAAGCTATTAGAGATATTGGAAATATCATTGCAGCATCTGATACACCTAATTAAACTGTACATTTAACATTATGAATATTTGTTCTATGGCTAATAATTACGCAGTAAAATTAAACTTAATATTTATATAAAAACATGACTTTCCTCCTCATTTTCTCGAAAGCTACTAGAGATATTGGAAATATCATTGACGCATCTGATACACCTAATTAAACTGTACAACTGTCATTATGAATATTTGTTCTATGACTAATAATTACGCAGTAAAATGAAACTTAATTTTTATATAAAAACGACTTTCCTCCTCATTTTCTCGAAAGCTATTAGAGATATTGGAAATATCATTGCAGCATCTGATATACCTAATTAAACTCTACAACTCTCATTATGAATATTTGTTCTATGACTAATAATTACGCAGTAAAATGAAACTTAATATTTATATAAAAACATGATTTTACTCCTCATTTTCTCGAAAGCTATTAGAGATATTGGAAATATCATTGCAGCATCTGATAGACCTAATTAAAATCTACTACTGTCATTATGAATATTTTCACTAGTACTAATAAATAGTGAATTTTACTTTTTTTTATATTACTTTCTTCCTCATTTTCTCGAAAGCTATTAGAAATATTGGAAATATCATTGCATCATCTGATACACCTAATTCAACTTTACAACTGATATTATGAATATTTGTTCTATGACTAATAATTACGGTCAAATAAAACCGTATTTTTATATAAAAACATGATTTTTCTCGTCATTATCTCGAAAGCTATTAGAGATATTGGAAATATAATTGCGGCATCTGATAGACCTAATTAAACTGTACAACTGATATTATGAATATTTGTTCTATGACTAATAATTACGCAGTAAAATGAAACTTAATATTTCTATATAAACATAACTTTTCTCCTCATTTCCTCGAAAGCTATTAGAGATATTGGAAATATCATTGCAGCATCTGATACAACTAATTAAACTGTACAACTGTAATTATTAATATTTGTTCTATGACTAATAATTACGCAGTAAAATGAAACTTAATATTTATATAAAAACATGACTTTCCTCCTCATTTTCCCGAAAGCTATTAGAGATATTGGAAATATCATTGCAGCATCTGATATACCTAATGAAACTGTACAACTGTCATTATGAATATTTGTTCTATGACTAATAATTACGCAGTAAAATGAAACTTAATATTTATATATAAACACGACTTTCCTCCTCATTTTCCCGAAAGCTATTAGAGATATTGGAAATATCATTGCAGCATCTGATAGACCTAATTAAACTGTAAAACTGATTTATGAATATTTGTTCTATGACTAATAATTACGCAGTAAAATTAAACTTAATATTTATTTAAAAACATGACTTTCCTCCTCATTTTCTCGAAAGCTATTAGAGATATTGGAAATATCATTGCAGCATCTGATACACCTAATTAAACTGTACATTTAACATTATGAATATTTGTTCTATGGCTAATAATTACGCAGTAAAATTAAACTTAATATTTATATAAAAACATGACTTTCCTCCTCATTTTCTCGAAAGCTACTAGAGATATTGGAAATATAATTGACGCATCTGATACACCTAATTAAACTGTACAACTGTCACTATGAATATTTGTTCTATGACTAATAATTACGCAGTAAAATGAAACTTAATTTTTATATAAAAACGACTTTCCTCCTCATTTTCTCGAAAGCTATTAGAGATATTGGAAATATCATTGCAGCATCTGATATACCTAATTAAACTCTACAACTCTCATTATGAATATTTGTTCTATGACTAATAATTACGCAGTAAAATGAAACTTAATATTTATATAAAAACATGATTTTACTCCTCATTTTCTCGAAAGCTATTAGAGATATTGGAAATATCATTGCAGCATCTGATAGACCTAATTAAAATCTACTACTGTCATTATGAATATTTTCACTAGTACTAATAAATAGTGAATTTTACTTTTTTTTATATTACTTTCTTCCTCATTTTCTCGAAAGCTATTAGAAATATTGGAAATATCATTGCATCATCTGATACACCTAATTCAACTTTACAACTGATATTATGAATATTTGTTCTATGACTAATAATTACGGTCAAATAAAACCGTATTTTTATATAAAAACATGATTTTTCTCGTCATTATCTCGAAAGCTATTAGAGATATTGGAAATATAATTGCGGCATCTGATAGACCTAATTAAACTGTACAACTGATATTATGAATATTTGTTCTATGACTAATAATTACGCAGTAAAATGAAACTTAATATTTCTATATAAACATAACTTTTCTCCTCATTTCCTCGAAAGCTATTAGAGATATTGGAAATATCATTGCAGCATCTGATACAACTAATTAAACTGTACAACTGTAATTATTAATATTTGTTCTATGACTAATAATTACGCAGTAAAATGAAACTTAATATTTATATAAAAACATGACTTTCCTCCTCATTTTCCCGAAAGCTATTAGAGATATTGGAAATATCATTGCAGCATCTGATATACCTAATGAAACTGTACAACTGTCATTATGAATATTTGTTCTATGACTAATAATTACGCAGTAAAATGAAACTTAATATTTATATATAAACACGACTTTCCTCCTCATTTTCCCGAAAGCTATTAGAGATATTGGAAATATCATTGCAGCATCTGATAGACCTAATTAAACTGTAAAACTGATTTATGAATATTTGTTCTATGACTAATAATTACGCAGTAAAATTAAACTTAATATTTATTTAAAAACATGACTTTCCTCCTCATTTTCTCGAAAGCTATTAGAGATATTGGAAATATCATTGCAGCATCTGATACACCTAATTAAACTGTACATTTAACATTATGAATATTTGTTCTATGCTAATAATTACGCAGTAAAATTAAACTTAATATTTATATAAAAACATGACTTTCCTCCTCATTTTCTCGAAAGCTACTAGAGATATTGGAAATATAATTGACGCATCTGATACACCTAATTAAACTGTACAACTGTCACTATGAATATTTGTTCTATGACTAATAATTACGCAGTAAAATGAAACTTAATTTTTATATAAAAACGACTTTCCTCCTCATTTTCTCGAAAGCTATTAGAGATATTGGAAATATCATTGCAGCATCTGATATACCTAATTAAACTCTACAACTCTCATTATGAATATTTGTTCTATGACTAATAATTACGCAGTAAAATGAAACTTAATATTTATATAAAAACATGATTTTACTCCTCATTTTCTCGAAAGCTATTAGAGATATTGGAAATATCATTGCAGCATCTGATAGACCTAATTAAAATCTACTACTGTCATTATGAATATTTTCACTAGTACTAATAAATAGTGAATTTTACTTTTTTTTATATTACTTTCTTCCTCATTTTCTCGAAAGCTATTAGAAATATTGGAAATATCATTGCATCATCTGATACACCTAATTCAACTTTACAACTGATATTATGAATATTTGTTCTATGACTAATAATTACGGTCAAATAAAACCGTATTTTTATATAAAAACATGATTTTTCTCGTCATTATCTCGAAAGCTATTAGAGATATTGGAAATATAATTGCGGCATCTGATAGACCTAATTAAACTGTACAACTGATATTATGAATATTTGTTCTATGACTAATAATTACGCAGTAAAATGAAACTTAATATTTCTATATAAACATAACTTTTCTCCTCATTTCCTCGAAAGCTATTAGAGATATTGGAAATATCATTGCAGCATCTGATACAACTAATTAAACTGTACAACTGTAATTATTAATATTTGTTCTATGACTAATAATTACGCAGTAAAATGAAACTTAATATTTATATAAAAACATGACTTTCCTCCTCATTTTCCCGAAAGCTATTAGAGATATTGGAAATATCATTGCAGCATCTGATATACCTAATGAAACTGTACAACTGTCATTATGAATATTTGTTCTATGACTAATAATTACGCAGTAAAATGAAACTTAATATTTATATATAAACATGACTTTCCTCCTCATTTTCCCGAAAGCTATTAGAGATATTGGAAATATCATTGCAGCATCTGATAGACCTAATTAAACTGTAAAACTGATTTATGAATATTTGTTCTATGACTAATAATTACGCAGTAAAATTAAACTTAATATTTATTTAAAAACATGACTTTCCTCCTCATTTTCTCGAAAGCTATTAGAGATATTGGAAATATCATTGCAGCATCTGATACACCTAATTAAACTGTACATTTAACATTATGAATATTTGTTCTATGGCTAATAATTACGCAGTAAAATTAAACTTAATATTTATATAAAAACATGACTTTCCTCCTCATTTTCTCGAAAGCTACTAGAGATATTGGAAATATAATTGACGCATCTGATACACCTAATTAAACTGTACAACTGTCACTATGAATATTTGTTCTATGACTAATAATTACGCAGTAAAATGAAACTTAATTTTTATATAAAAACGACTTTCCTCCTCATTTTCTCGAAAGCTATTAGAGATATTGGAAATATCATTGCAGCATCTGATATACCTAATTAAACTCTACAACTCTCATTATGAATATTTGTTCTATGACTAATAATTACGCAGTAAAATGAAACTTAATATTTATATAAAAACATGATTTTACTCCTCATTTTCTCGAAAGCTATTAGAGATATTGGAAATATCATTGCAGCATCTGATAGACCTAATTAAAATCTACTACTGTCATTATGAATATTTTCACTAGTACTAATAAATAGTGAATTTTACTTTTTTTTATATTACTTTCTTCCTCATTTTCTCGAAAGCTATTAGAAATATTGGAAATATCATTGCATCATCTGATACACCTAATTCAACTTTACAACTGATATTATGAATATTTGTTCTATGACTAATAATTACGGTCAAATAAAACCGTATTTTTATATAAAAACATGATTTTTCTCGTCATTATCTCGAAAGCTATTAGAGATATTGGAAATATAATTGCGGCATCTGATAGACCTAATTAAACTGTACAACTGATATTATGAATATTTGTTCTATGACTAATAATTACGCAGTAAAATGAAACTTAATATTTCTATATAAACATAACTTTTCTCCTCATTTCCTCGAAAGCTATTAGAGATATTGGAAATATCATTGCAGCATCTGATACAACTAATTAAACTGTACAACTGTAATTATTAATATTTGTTCTATGACTAATAATTACGCAGTAAAATGAAACTTAATATTTATATAAAAACATGACTTTCCTCCTCATTTTCCCGAAAGCTATTAGAGATATTGGAAATATCATTGCAGCATCTGATATACCTAATGAAACTGTACAACTGTCATTATGAATATTTGTTCTATGACTAATAATTACGCAGTAAAATGAAACTTAATATTTATATATAAACATGACTTTCCTCCTCATTTTCCCGAAAGCTATTAGAGATATTGGAAATATCATTGCAGCATCTGATAGACCTAATTAAACTGTAAAACTGATTTATGAATATTTGTTCTATGACTAATAATTACGCAGTAAAATTAAACTTAATATTTATTTAAAAACATGACTTTCCTCCTCATTTTCTCGAAAGCTATTAGAGATATTGGAAATATCATTGCAGCATCTGATACACCTAATTAAACTGTACATTTAACATTATGAATATTTGTTCTATGGCTAATAATTACGCAGTAAAATTAAACTTAATATTTATATAAAAACATGACTTTCCTCCTCATTTTCTCGAAAGCTACTAGAGATATTGGAAATATAATTGACGCATCTGATACACCTAATTAAACTGTACAACTGTCACTATGAATATTTGTTCTATGACTAATAATTACGCAGTAAAATGAAACTTAATTTTTATATAAAAACGACTTTCCTCCTCATTTTCTCGAAAGCTATTAGAGATATTGGAAATATCATTGCAGCATCTGATATACCTAATTAAACTCTACAACTCTCATTATGAATATTTGTTCTATGACTAATAATTACGCAGTAAAATGAAACTTAATATTTATATAAAAACATGATTTTACTCCTCATTTTCTCGAAAGCTATTAGAGATATTGGAAATATCATTGCAGCATCTGATAGACCTAATTAAAATCTACTACTGTCATTATGAATATTTTCACTAGTACTAATAAATAGTGAATTTTACTTTTTTTTATATTACTTTCTTCCTCATTTTCTCGAAAGCTATTAGAAATATTGGAAATATCATTGCATCATCTGATACACCTAATTCAACTTTACAACTGATATTATGAATATTTGTTCTATGACTAATAATTACGGTCAAATAAAACCGTATTTTTATATAAAAACATGATTTTTCTCGTCATTATCTCGAAAGCTATTAGAGATATTGGAAATATAATTGCGGCATCTGATAGACCTAATTAAACTGTACAACTGATATTATGAATATTTGTTCTATGACTAATAATTACGCAGTAAAATGAAACTTAATATTTCTATATAAACATAACTTTTCTCCTCATTTCCTCGAAAGCTATTAGAGATATTGGAAATATCATTGCAGCATCTGATACAACTAATTAAACTGTACAACTGTAATTATTAATATTTGTTCTATGACTAATAATTACGCAGTAAAATGAAACTTAATATTTATATAAAAACATGACTTTCCTCCTCATTTTCCCGAAAGCTATTAGAGATATTGGAAATATCATTGCAGCATCTGATATACCTAATGAAACTGTACAACTGTCATTATGAATATTTGTTCTATGACTAATAATTACGCAGTAAAATGAAACTTAATATTTATATATAAACATGACTTTCCTCCTCATTTTCCCGAAAGCTATTAGAGATATTGGAAATATCATTGCAGCATCTGATAGACCTAATTAAACTGTAAAACTGATTTATGAATATTTGTTCTATGACTAATAATTACGCAGTAAAATTAAACTTAATATTTATTTAAAAACATGACTTTCCTCCTCATTTTCTCGAAAGCTATTAGAGATATTGGAAATATCATTGCAGCATCTGATACACCTAATTAAACTGTACATTTAACATTATGAATATTTGTTCTATGGCTAATAATTACGCAGTAAAATTAAACTTAATATTTATATAAAAACATGACTTTCCTCCTCATTTTCTCGAAAGCTACTAGAGATATTGGAAATATCATTGACGCATCTGATACACCTAATTAAACTGTACAACTGTCACTATGAATATTTGTTCTATGACTAATAATTACGCAGTAAAATGAAACTTAATTTTTATATAAAAACGACTTTCCTCCTCATTTTCTCGAAAGCTATTAGAGATATTGGAAATATCATTGCAGCATCTGATATACCTAATTAAACTCTACAACTCTCATTATGAATATTTGTTCTATGACTAATAATTACGCAGTAAAATGAAACTTAATATTTATATAAAAACATGATTTTACTCCTCATTTTCTCGAAAGCTATTAGAGATATTGGAAATATCATTGCAGCATCTGATAGACCTAATTAAAATCTACTACTGTCATTATGAATATTTTCACTAGTACTAATAAATAGTGAATTTTACTTTTTTTTATATTACTTTCTTCCTCATTTTCTCGAAAGCTATTAGAAATATTGGAAATATCATTGCATCATCTGATACACCTAATTCAACTTTACAACTGATATTATGAATATTTGTTCTATGACTAATAATTACGGTCAAATAAAACCGTATTTTTATATAAAAACATGATTTTTCTCGTCATTATCTCGAAAGCTATTAGAGATATTGGAAATATAATTGCGGCATCTGATAGACCTAATTAAACTGTACAACTGATATTATGAATATTTGTTCTATGACTAATAATTACGCAGTAAAATGAAACTTAATATTTCTATATAAACATAACTTTTCTCCTCATTTCCTCGAAAGCTATTAGAGATATTGGAAATATCATTGCAGCATCTGATACAACTAATTAAACTGTACAACTGTAATTATTAATATTTGTTCTATGACTAATAATTACGCAGTAAAATGAAACTTAATATTTATATAAAAACATGACTTTCCTCCTCATTTTCCCGAAAGCTATTAGAGATATTGGAAATATCATTGCAGCATCTGATATACCTAATGAAACTGTACAACTGTCATTATGAATATTTGTTCTATGACTAATAATTACGCAGTAAAATGAAACTTAATATTTATATATAAACATGACTTTCCTCCTCATTTTCCCGAAAGCTATTAGAGATATTGGAAATATCATTGCAGCATCTGATAGACCTAATTAAACTGTAAAACTGATTTATGAATATTTGTTCTATGACTAATAATTACGCAGTAAAATTAAACTTAATATTTATTTAAAAACATGACTTTCCTCCTCATTTTCTCGAAAGCTATTAGAGATATTGGAAATATCATTGCAGCATCTGATACACCTAATTAAACTGTACATTTAACATTATGAATATTTGTTCTATGGCTAATAATTACGCAGTAAAATTAAACTTAATATTTATATAAAAACATGACTTTCCTCCTCATTTTCTCGAAAGCTACTAGAGATATTGGAAATATAATTGACGCATCTGATACACCTAATTAAACTGTACAACTGTCACTATGAATATTTGTTCTATGACTAATAATTACGCAGTAAAATGAAACTTAATTTTTATATAAAAACGACTTTCCTCCTCATTTTCTCGAAAGCTATTAGAGATATTGGAAATATCATTGCAGCATCTGATATACCTAATTAAACTCTACAACTCTCATTATGAATATTTGTTCTATGACTAATAATTACGCAGTAAAATGAAACTTAATATTTATATAAAAACATGATTTTACTCCTCATTTTCTCGAAAGCTATTAGAGATATTGGAAATATCATTGCAGCATCTGATAGACCTAATTAAAATCTACTACTGTCATTATGAATATTTTCACTAGTACTAATAAATAGTGAATTTTACTTTTTTTTATATTACTTTCTTCCTCATTTTCTCGAAAGCTATTAGAAATATTGGAAATATCATTGCATCATCTGATACACCTAATTCAACTTTACAACTGATATTATGAATATTTGTTCTATGACTAATAATTACGGTCAAATAAAACCGTATTTTTATATAAAAACATGATTTTCTCGTCATTATCTCGAAAGCTATTAGAGATATTGGAAATATAATTGCGGCATCTGATAGACCTAATTAAACTGTACAACTGATATTATGAATATTTGTTCTATGACTAATAATTACGCAGTAAAATGAAACTTAATATTTCTATATAAACATAACTTTTCTCCTCATTTCCTCGAAAGCTATTAGAGATATTGGAAATATCATTGCAGCATCTGATACAACTAATTAAACTGTACAACTGTAATTATTAATATTTGTTCTATGACTAATAATTACGCAGTAAAATGAAACTTAATATTTATATAAAAACATGACTTTCCTCCTCATTTTCCCGAAAGCTATTAGAGATATTGGAAATATCATTGCAGCATCTGATATACCTAATGAAACTGTACAACTGTCATTATGAATATTTGTTCTATGACTAATAATTACGCAGTAAAATGAAACTTAATATTTATATATAAACATGACTTTCCTCCTCATTTTCCCGAAAGCTATTAGAGATATTGGAAATATCATTGCAGCATCTGATAGACCTAATTAAACTGTAAAACTGATTTATGAATATTTGTTCTATGACTAATAATTACGCAGTAAAATTAAACTTAATATTTATTTAAAAACATGACTTTCCTCCTCATTTTCTCGAAAGCTATTAGAGATATTGGAAATATCATTGCAGCATCTGATACACCTAATTAAACTGTACATTTAACATTATGAATATTTGTTCTATGGCTAATAATTACGCAGTAAAATTAAACTTAATATTTATATAAAAACATGACTTTCCTCCTCATTTTCTCGAAAGCTACTAGAGATATTGGAAATATAATTGACGCATCTGATACACCTAATTAAACTGTACAACTGTCACTATGAATATTTGTTCTATGACTAATAATTACGCAGTAAAATGAAACTTAATTTTTATATAAAAACGACTTTCCTCCTCATTTTCTCGAAAGCTATTAGAGATATTGGAAATATCATTGCAGCATCTGATATACCTAATTAAACTCTACAACTCTCATTATGAATATTTGTTCTATGACTAATAATTACGCAGTAAAATGAAACTTAATATTTATATAAAAACATGATTTTACTCCTCATTTTCTCGAAAGCTATTAGAGATATTGGAAATATCATTGCAGCATCTGATAGACCTAATTAAAA
>JAPQNM010000028.1:835770-843270 GCA_029783475.1 Metacarcinus magister | reverse complement strand
TATCATTCCTTCACCACCACCACCACCTCCTCCTCCTCCTCCTCATTTAATTTTTCCTCCTCCTCCTCCTCCTCCTCCTTCTATTTTTCTTTCCTAGTTTCTTCTTTCTTCTGTGTGTGTGTGTGTGTGTGTGTGTGTGTGTGTGTGTGTGTGTGTGTGTGTGTGTGTGTGTGTGTGTGTGTGTGTCCCGGAAACGAGCAATAATTGAGGTTGGGTGGAGGGGGGGGAGGGAATATAAAGAAGGAAGGAAGGAAGGAAGGAAGGAAGGAAGGAAGGAAGGAAGGAAGGAAAGAAGGAAGGAAGGAAGGGAGATGGAGACAGTAAAATAGGAAAAAAAAGAACGAGAGAGAGAGAGAGAGAGAGAGAGAGAGAGAGAGAGAGAGAGAGAGAGAGAGAGAGAGAGAGAGAGAGAGAGAGACTTTATCTTTCCCTGACTCCGTATATTAAAATCGTCGCCTTGCCTTCTCACGTCTAAGAGGGGAGGAACACATAGGAAGAACAAACAACAACAGGCCTGCTGGCCCTTACGAGGCTGTTTGTGAGACTACACTATCTACTCTAGAGTGTAGGATACAGGATAGTAAGGGTGAAGGCTTCTCTCCCCAGCCATGGCTGGCAGGGAAAGGAAGGCCAACCAAGACCATACTGTCACTACCACTACTGCTACCACTACTTCCTGGCAAGCGATGTCAGGTCACTAGCGACGTCTTTTGAATCGACATTTCGTAAATTAGGTACATCAGGATGAACTTACTCAAAGTTTGCTACGTTAACGGATAGTATTTTAGTTGTGGATTGGCTTCTAAATATTTGTCAAGTCTATTTTTGAACGTAGTAATTGTTTTACTGTCGACGATATTGGCGGGCAGGGAGTTCCAAACATTAACGATCCGATTGAAAAAGAAGTGCTTGGCTTCGTTTGATGTGAATCTTTTACCAGTAATCTTAAAAGAATGACGTCGTCTTGTTATATTTGATCGATCAAAAGTAATGTAATCTTCTACATTGATATTATCGAATCCTTTGATTATCTTGAACATTTCAATTAAATCCCCTCGCATCCTTCGTTTTTCTAGGCTGAATAAGTTTAGTTCTTTAAGTCTTTCTTCATAAGGTTTATTTTTCAGCCTTGGAATCATTTTTGTTATTCTTCGCTGGACTCTTTCCAGTTTGTCAATGTCCTTTCTGTAATATGGGGACCAAAAACTGTACGCAATACTCAAGATGGGGTCGTACTAGTGAATTATGCAGTTTTAATATGACTTTTTCTGATTTATTTTCGAAAGTACGCCCAATAAAGCCGACCAATCTGTTAGCAGTTTTAACTACCTCTGAACAATGTTGACTGGGTTTTAAATCGTTTGATATTGTGATTCCCAGATCTTTTTCTTTATTTACTGTAGAAAGTGATTTACCATTCATTGAGTACTGAACGTGATCATTATTTCTTCCGATGTGTAGTACCTTGCATTTTTCAACGTTAAATTTCATTTGCCATTTATTGGCCCAAGACGTTAGTCGATCTAGGTCTGATTGTAAGACTTCTCTGTCAATTGTCGTAGTTACTTTGCTGAGAATTTTCGTATCGTCAGCGAATTTCGATATTTTGCAAGTGATCCCATCATCTATGTCATTAACATATATCAAAAATAAGACAGGACCAAGCACTGAGCCTTGTGGTACGCCACTTTTAACGTTTAACCATTGAGAGGAGACACCGTTTAAGACTACTCTCTGCTTACGTTCAGAGAGCCAGTCCAGAAGCCAATTGTAAATGCTACCAGAGATACCATGAGTCATTAGTTTATTAAGCAATCGTGAGGAGGAGGAGGAGGAGGAGGAGGAGGAGGAGGAGGAGGAGGAGGAGGAGGAGGAGGTAATGGTAAAAATGATGTTATTCTAAGGATAACGAGAGAAAGATGATAATTCTCTCTCTCTCTCTCTCTCTCTCTCTCTCTCTCTCTCTCTCTCTCTCTCTCTCTCTCTCTCTCTCTCTCTCTCTCTCTCTCTATTACTATTAATATTCATGCTTATGCACGTATTACTGACGTACACAATAATATAGCAACACACACACACACACACACACACACACACACACACACACACACACACACACACACACACACACACACACATACACACTTTATATAATCTACATACAGTACATTCATCAGTGCAACAAGACAGTCATATACGTACACAGCTAACGTACGTACTCACAATTTACGTACATACATACATACATACATAGCGTTGTAGTAAGTACGTACATAAAAAGGACATCACGTTTTCATTAGCATTGCATACACACACACACACACACACACACACACACACACGCGCACACACACACAGTTTTATTTATTATTTTATTTAAGTACAATTATGTCATCCTCCTCCTCCTCCTCCTCCTCCTACTACTACTATAGTCAGACTCCCCATCTTATTCAGATCAATTTGCGCGGGAAATCTCTACACGTGGCAACGCTGTAACATGGGTACTCCCCACGATGGCCACACCCCAGCCACATTTTAAGGGGAGTCTAACTATACCACAACTACTACTACTACTACTACTACTACTACAATTACTACTACTACTACTACAATTACTACTACTACTACTACTCTTCTAATTGAGAGGACAAATGATGGCTTTCCCCCCTTCCCCTCCCCCCCCTACACCGGAAACTTGCCCCCCCCCCCCACCACCTGTTTCTCCCCCATTCTTGCATATACCGGATGACCCTAGAGATAGTACACACCCACACACACACACACACACACACACACACACACACACACTGCTTAGTCATCAGTGAAAACTTTACACCCTGAGCGAGAGAGAGAGAGAGAGAGAGAGAGAGAGAGAGAGAGAGAGAGAGAGAGAGAGAGAGAGAGAGAGAGAGAGAGAGAGAGAGAGTGAAACAACCTGTTGATCCTAACTTGTGAAACGACACCTTAAACGCGCGCGCACACGCACACACACACACACACACACACACACACACACACACACACACACACACACACACACTAATTACCATATCATTAAAACAAACACAAACAATAGTATCACCTTATAAAATAAAAACAATTTGAAAACACGAATCCAAACAATGAAAAAATAATGAAAATAAATGATTACAAACACGATAAATAATAAATAAAAAATAAATAAATAAATAAAAACACCAACTAACATTACCTATAAAAAAAAAATCGATTACAAAAACATTAAATAAAAAAAAAATAGAAAAATAAGAACACTCAAAAAAATACAAATACAATTACAATTACAAAAATCAAAATTAAATCAATTAGAAACAATAGTTATAGTAGGTAGTTATAGTAATAGTTATAGGTAATGTTGAGGGTGTGTTAGGGTGGGCGTGTACTCACCAGTGTGTTATAGAAGGCAAGTGTTAAGAGGTAAGGCCAGACACCATCTCTAATACGTGGAGTTACCCTTCAGCGAGAGCACCAGCAACACACCCACTCTCCTTGCAAGCCCCAGGGACACTGACGAGACTGTCCGTTTCAGTCCGTTCCGTTCCTTCACACATGCTGACCCTCTCACACGTACACACACACACATACGTACACACACATACGTACACATGCATAAAGATAAAAAAAAAGTCTATAATTTATTTAGTTTTATTTGTATTACTACTACTACTACAATTACTACTATCACTACTACTACTTCTGCTACAACTACTACTTCTAATAACAAAAATAACAATAACAATAATAATAATAATAATAAATACATCAATCTCTGTATAATCTTAAATAATCAAAAGTAAAAAAAAATAATTTAAATAAAAAAACCGCGAAAATATATACCATGCAGTGTTACCATGTTAATTAAAGTGTGACCTCATATAACAGGCTACAGGAAGGGTCACACGCTGGCTTGGTAACACTAGCTACAGGAAAATGACTGACTAACTGACCTGACCTGACCTGACTGGCTGACTGACTGACTGGCTGGCTGACTGGCTGCATTGTAAGTCATGAGGCTGTAATACAAAAAAAACCACATTATTACTATCATTATTATTTAATTTCCATATATTTTTTTTATATATAATTCAACTCAAAACAAATTAAACAAAATTATATAACGAGGAAAAAAAAAAACAGCAATCAAACATAACATTCTACAAACACCAAACACAACATAAACAAACCTAATCACCTGTGTAATCAACCTCAACAAGACAGGTAATTAAGAGGCTGCAGGCATAGGTAGGTAGGTAGAGACTGAACCATACCAAAGAAAACTAAGATACATTACACATTTAAGGGAGAACTAAAGCAGATTATTTACATTCACTAATAATCCTCTCTACTCCTCTCCTTCCCTACATTCTAAATACACTCTTACCTAACCTTACCTAACTTTCACGAAATCAAGAACAGAAACACTTAATTCTTTCCACCACCACCACGACCTCCATCACCACCACCACCACCACCATCTTAGTCGTCCCATTCATCGTCGTCTGAGTCGTCGTCGTCACTGGATGCGTCTGATTCTGAGTGGATGACTTGGAATCGTTCTTGTAAGGCTCGCTGCAGACCTAACGCCATGCCATCTAACTCCTCTGTCTTCTCCTCTGTTGGGGCCTCCACCTGTTGAAGGAAGGAAGGATGGGAGGAAGGATGGAAGGATGGAGGATGGATGGATGGATGGAAGGAAGGAAGGAAGGAAGGAAGGAAGGAAGGAAGGAAGGAAGGAAGGAAGGGTGATGTAGCTGGTGTTTATATCGCTATCTTTCTTTTATAGTTCATTTCTCTTCTATCTCTTTGGCTTTCATTCATTCTCTCTCTCTCTCTCTCTCTCTCTCTCTCTCTCTCTCTCTCTCTCTCTCTCTCTCTCTCTCTCTCTCTCTCTCTCTCTCTCTCTCTCTCTCTCGCACCTATACTTACATGGTTAAGTTTGAATCCCTTCGACCTTATATCCTTCATTAGCTGTCCGTATTGACTACCACCACCACCACCACCACCACCACCAGAAGGAAGAGGAGGAAGAGGACCCACTTTCTGTAAACGAGAACAAAAAAAAGTGTATATATAATAGTAATGCTAAAAGTAATAATAGTAATGTTAAAAAAAATATATATCAAAATAATCAAAGACAATTACGACGAGAGAAGTGTTATTTATATGTAGACTGTATAAAGACTATATAAAGACTATTAAGACTATTTCAAGACTGTATTAAGACTATTAAGACTGTATTAAGACTATTTCAAGACTTTTTCTGACTTTTTATGCAGTTTTAACATTGTCTATGATGGTTTTAAGGGGAAACTACAAGAAAAATATAAAAATCTGTCTGACCTTCAACGTTCTGCTTCCAGGGTTACGAAGCTGGTCCATAAGGGCGCCTCTAGCATCCCCTCCTTCAGCCACTGCCGGGGAGGAGCTAGGACCAGGACCAGGACCAGGACCAGGAGCAGGAGCAGGAGGAGGAGGAGGAAGGAGCGGAGGAGGAGGAGGAGGGGGAGGAGGTGGGGGTGGAGCGCCAGATAGTGGAGGAGGAGGAGGAGGAGGAGGAGGAGGAGGAGGAGCAGAGGAAGAGGAGATGGGCTTCTGATTTTGAGGTACAGGAGGAACATTTCTACGAGATGAAAGAGGAGGAGGAGGAGGAGGAGCAGACTGGTGGGAGGAGGAAGGAGTAGGAGGAGGAGGAAGAGGAGCCTGGTGGGAGAAGGAAGGAGAAGGAGCAGGAGGTATGGAAAATAAAGAAACATCAGTGACAGCGGAAGAGGAGGAGGAAGAGGAGGAGGAGGAGGTAGAGGTGTGGGGTCTTCGATCAGGTGGGGGGGTGGGGGGGACTAACCCATTCCTCCCCATTAATGGTGGTGGTGCTGGTGGTTGTAGGGTCTTGTGAGGGGGTGGGGGGGCGGGGGTGTTGGAGGAGCGGCGGTTATAGGAGGAAGAGGAAGAGGAGGAGGAGGAGGAAGCGTTATCGTGAGAGCAGGAAGAGGAAGAGTGAGATCGACGAGCTGAAAAGTAAACAATGAAACAAGTGAAGATCAATGTATCTATTTGTCAATGTATCTATATATTTGTATTTATCAATCTATACATTTAATTAAGAAGAAAAACATTAATTAGGGTGTTTTTTTTACCTGGTGGGGGAGGGGGGGCGAGGGAGGCAGCAGGAGTGGGCGTGGGCGTGGGTTTGGAGGTGGGCGGCGTCACTTCATTATGGTGTCTCATGGAGTACTTTTTGCTAGCTTTTCTTGCTTCCTCTAAACCACCATTTTGTTCTAAGTATTTGTACACGAATTGTCGCATCTCTCGGTCTGCTAGTTTACTCTTGTCCAAACCAGCCTGTTGATGATGATGATGATGATGATGATGATGATGATGATGATGATGATGATGATGATGATGATGATAATTAGTGGTTGTTCTTATTAGGTTAGGTTAGGTTAGGTTGTTCCAAACTAACCTAATGACGATGATGATGATTGTTATTAAATTATACCAAAAAAATTAGATAATATAAAGTTCAAGGTAGATTTAAACCTGTATTTGATTTATTTTTGGGTGACGGAAATAAATTTAAAAAAAAAAGTAAAGCAATTATTATTATTTCCCTTTTTTTTCTACCATACCAGTCTCCTAGAAAAAAAAATATATATAAATAAACATGAAGGTCACTCTCTCTACTGACCTTTTGGAAGAGTGCCATAAGGTCGTCCTCGATGTTGAAGGAGGAGCCGAGACCCGCGTGGCTGACATGCTCAAAGTTGTAGGGCTCGCTGATCACCATGTTTCTGTAGTAGTAGTAGTAGTAGTAGTAGTAGTAGTAGTAGTAGTAGTAGTAGTAATAGAAGTAGAAGTAGAAGTAGAAGTAGTAGTAGTAGTAGTAGTAGTAGTAGTAGTAGTAGTAGTAGATAATAATAATAATAATAAACTGCATAATAATATTCATACCAAAAAAAATACATATGAAAAAACAAATAAATACATTACCTGTATTTCTTCTTATCTTTCTTCTTTAATTTAATCTTTTTACCGGGAATAATACTACTACTTCTCTCCTTGGCATGCTGTGGTGGTGGTTGTTGTGGTTGTGATTGTGGTTGTTGTTGTGGTTGTGGTTGTCGTTGTTGTTTTACATGGTGTTGTCTTGTCAGCGTGACTTGGTTCCTTAACTTAGCACTTTGTTCAGTCAGCACTCTTTTTTGCCGTTCTGGGAAGAGGAAGAGGAAGATCACACACACACACACACACACACACACACACACACACACACACACACACACACACACACACACACACACACACACACACACACATACGAGTTAATATATATGGTACAAAAAAATGACTAATAAAAGGTATATAAACATTGTAGTAACGCCTCTCACCCTCTCGTTTCAATTTTCTGCTCACAAGAAGGTTATTAACAGCGTTCTTATAATTGCCGGCGTCCACCTGATCCGCAAAGTTAAACCCAACCATTCT
>JAPQNM010000028.1:823270-825770 GCA_029783475.1 Metacarcinus magister | reverse complement strand
TGTGTGTGTGTGTGTGTGTGTGTGCGTGTAGGTGTAACATAAGAACATAAGAAATTAAGGAAGCTACAAAAGGCCCTGAGGCCTGCACTAGGTAGTTCCTGTTTAACTTAACCCCCCTATTACCTACACCCACCTCTCATCCCTATCCATGAAGTCGTCTAGTCTTCTCTTAAAACTCCCTATTGTCTGTGCACTAACTACCCGCTGACTCAGTCTGTTCCAATCATCTACCACCCTATTTGTGAACCAATTTCTGCCTATTTCTTTATTAAATCTACATTTTTCTAGTTTGAACCCGTTGTTTCTTGTTCTATCCTGACTACTAATCGTAAGAACTTTTTCTACATCCCCCTTATTAAAACCCTTTACCCACTTGAATACTTCAATCAGATCGCCCCTTACTCTACGTCTCTCCAGTGAGTGCAATTTCAAGTGTTTTAGTCTCCTTTCATAGCTGAAATTACGAATCCCTTCTACCCTTCTATCATTTTGGTCATCCTTCTCTGCACTGATTCTAACAAAATTATATCCATTCTATAATACGGTGACCAAAACTGTACTGCATAGTCTAGGTGAGGTCTGACTAACGCTAAATACAACTTCAAAATAACCTCAGCACTTCTACTTTTAACACTCCTAGTAATGAATCCTAACAACCTATTGGCCCTATTTCTAGCCTCAATACACTGTTTTCTGGGACGGAGGTCTGAGCTTACCTGTACACCCAAATCCCTCTCACATTCTGACCTATTGAGCATTATCCTGTTTATTTTGTACCTGTTTTGAGGGTTTTCCCTTCCAATATTCATTACTTTACACTTATCTATATTAAAATCCATCTGCCACTTAACCACCCACTCGTTTAGCCTATCTAAGTCCCCCTGTAAGTCCTCTACATCAGTCTCTGATCTAATAATCCTACCTATCTTTGAATCGTCAGCAAATTTACTAATAACACTACTAATCCCATTATCTAAGTCGTTAATGTATATTATGAATAATAATGGCCCTAATACAGATCCCTGTGGCACTCCACTTGTTACTTCTCCCCAATTAGACTTAGAACCATTAATTGTAACCCTTTGCTGCCTATTGCTTAACCATGACCTAATCCAGCGAAGAACTTTCCCATCAATCCCATGAGCTCTAACCTTACTTAATAGTCTATCATGCGGAACCTTATCAAACGCTTTACTGAAATCAAGATATATAATGTCATAATTATCATCCTTATCAACTGCCTCATAAACATTCCTATAAAAAGTTAATAAGTTAGTGAGACATGACCTACCCTTACTGAATCCATGTTGTGAATCATTTATTAAACTAAACTTTTCCAAATGCCCTCTGATCTTATTTGCAATAATAGACTCTAGTAATTTACCTACAATTGAAGTTAGACTGACGGGTCGGTAATTAGACATCAATGCTCTATTTCCCTTTTTAAAAATAGTAACTACATTTGCTTGCCTCCACTTTGAAGGAACCTCCCCTATATATGACATTTAAAAGCAGATATCCTTGAACAACTATAGTTAAAAAAAATATATAATAATAATAATAATCGAAGCACCAAAGCAGAACAATAACAAGACTAAATAAACACACACACACACACACACAAAGTAACACAACCTTAGTAGAATGACCTGCCGGGGTGAGGTGAGGGCGGGGTGACCTAATGTTGGGTCAGGTCAGGTCAGGTCAGGTTATGTATCCTAAGGTCATGTCAAGCGAGTACAGAGTTGTAAGATCAAGTTTGAGTGTTACAGAAGGTTAGTGGCAGGATGGGATAGATTTGTCACTTATCGCACGCACACACACACACACACACACACACACACACACACACACACACACACACACACACACACACACACGCACACACACACACACACCGTGGAGCATATAGATATAGATAGAATTAAAGTTATATATAAACATACAGCAAATTAAGAGGACGGAACCTGGCTCCCCCTTCCCCCCCTCTCCCTGGCCATCAAAATAAATAAAACCAAGTATAATTAATGCAACTTAAACACCGATATAACATAATTAACCTTCCTTAATAGTACTTTTAATTACAATAAATAAATATATATAATGCTAAATGTTGAATTAATACTTTATAAATACTAACAACAGTACTAGAAAATTTAGAATAAAGTACAAAACAGTTAGACTTGATATTGGACTTAAGTAGAAGGAATTATATTAACCAACACACACACACACACACACACACACACACTAACCTTACACTTCCCCCCATACACCTGTAGCACCGTTGCATTCTCATCATTACTCAACATTCTAGACACCTGCACACCGCGACTTTGCACTGACATCACGAAGGGACACGAGGAAGGGAACACCAGGACTGAGGAGGGACACACGTTTGCCCTACCACGGCCAAGCAATGACTGAAGGGCAACAGCTGGGTGAAGGAGGGAGGGAGGGAGGGGAGGTAAGACGAGGTAACAGCCAGGCGTGCCAACCC
>JAPQNM010000028.1:775770-818270 GCA_029783475.1 Metacarcinus magister | reverse complement strand
GCCTCCAACCCCTCTGTACCACTACCCCCTCCCCCTCCTCCCCTTCCCCTCTTCTCCCTTCCTCCTCCGTGAACTGTAGGAAGGAGAGACAGTGTTATGAGAGAGAGAGAGAGAGAGAGAGAGAGAGAGAGAGAGAGAGAGAGAGAGAGAGAGAGAGAGAGAGAGAGAGAGAGAGAGAGAGAGAAAGTGTGTGTTTGTGTTTTGTGTGTGTGTGTGTGTGTGTGTGTGTGTGTGTGTGTGTGTGTGTGTGTGTGTGTGTGTGTGTGTGTGTACGTACTCACCTCGTTGTACGTCCGTGGTTGGGGCAAACTGGACCTTATGATGTCATGCCTGCACAAACAAAACAAACAAACAAACAAACATCAAAACAAAACACAAACATGCAAACAAACACACAATCAATAAAAAACATTAAAAAACATTATATTTCAATTTTTGAGAGAGAGAGAGAGAGAGAGAGAGAGAGAGAGAGAGAGAGAGAGAGAGAGAGAGAGAGAGAGAGAGAGAGAAAGTCAACTCACCCGTTCCGACATGGTGGAGGAGGAACACGAAACTGAACGTGATCGAAGTCAAAGTCAGTGTCGCCTCTACGCATTCTGAGACCGTGTTCGTAATGGCCGCTGCCAGACAAGTGGTTTTCCTCTCTATCAAAACAAACACGACACAAGGATGGAAGGAAGGAAACTGTAGCAAAACATACACGCATACCATATACACACATAAACACATACCCACATAAACACATACACAGATACCACATGCACATACACACATACACATGAAGAATATTACAATAACCTAAAGAAAAAATGTGATAAGTTCGTATTTAAAAAAACTAAATAATTGACTGATTGACTGACTGACTTAATAACTGATTGACTGACTGACTGACTGACCGATTGACTAAATAAATAAATAAATAAATAACTGACTAACTGACTCAATACATAAATAGATAGACTACTGATTGACGAAATAAATAACTCAATAACTGACAAAATAAATAAATAAATAGATAACTGACTGACTAAATGAATAAATAGATCAAATAACTCATTAACTGAATAAACAATAACATAACTAACTCACTAACAAACAAACTATAACTAAATAAAATCAACAACAAGTCAAGGCTAAACACGTACAAAATTTTCTTCTTCACTAAACATTCCAATAATTTCCTTTGAACCAAATCTACATTCACTTTTTCCCTCACTCACTGACCTTACCTTGTCGTCTCAATGTGTGGGGGTGCTGAGAGGGGGGCGGGGGGGTGCGGGGTGCCAATGGGGGGGAGAGTGAGGGGAGGGGGAATAGGGGAGTGGTGTGTTGCAGGAATATCATAATTAAATGGGGTGTTTGTAGTGGTAGTTTGTTCATGGTAGAAGGTTTGCACTCTTTCCTCCCCCTCCTCCTCCTCCTCCTCCTCCTTTTCCTCCTCCTCCTCTTCTTCTTCTCCCGGATCTGGCTCTGGGGGGAATTGTGGAGGGGGAGATTCTGGGGCGTTTAATCTCTCTCCCACTGAGATATGGTTGACGTGTTGAAAGTTGGTAGGAAGGCTGATCATACTCTTCCTAAAAGGGGAGGCAAGGGTGGGGTTAGTGTGTGTGTGTGTGTGTGTGTGTGTGTGTGTGTGTGTGTGTGTGTGTGTGTGTGTGTGTGTGTGTGTGTGTGTTGGTGTGGTAATAGTATGTGTAAAAGATGTAAAGCAATGCAATAATGAATCTGCAATAAATGTAAAAAAAAGAGATGATTTACGATGTTATATTAAGCAATGTAAAAAAAAATCATTACATTCACAAGGAGAAATATCGACACACACACACAGAGACACACACACAGACAGACAGAGACACACACACACACACATACACACACACACACACACACACACACACCTGACGCGGCTGGAGGCGGGTCGGTTAGGTTTAGCAGGTTTAGGTGGGGGCTCCGGCGGCTCCTTCTGTGTCTCCTGTTGGTCTGTGTGAGGTTCCTGAGGGCTCCACGCTGGGTCCTCTTGTTCATCCTCTCCCTCATACTCCTCAAGGTCGTTCTCAAAGTCTGTGCCGCCCTGAGGTTAAGAAATTGTGTTCGAATGTATACTTTGTTGATATTCCAGAAAGGTTCCAGTAATTTGTACCTCTATTTTATGTTACAGTATTAGGGTGATTATTTAACTGGATACGTCTGAGTTAGAAGAAATTTTGTACGAATGTTTTTTTTGTTGATATTCTAAAAGTAATCTAGTAATTCGTTCTTCAGTTATTTTAAGTCACAAAATTATGTTGATTATAAGTAACTGGACATGTATAGAAAGGAGCGTTATGTGACCTCAAATTCAGTCTATCAATGCATTAATAACAACGACAAATAACGGGCAAGAGGCAGTCCATCTCAGCCTCCATGAAGTCTATTGGCGCCAACGGTTTGTGATGCAGGGAAAAAAAAATATTAAGATTGAAGGGAAAGTCCACGAGCCACAGTGATTCCGTTGTAAAGGTTTAGGAAATGCCTCAACACGTTAACTTTGTGATTCGGATTATGTAAAATGAAGTGTTCGAAACCGGATTTATTTTCTCAAGGTCACCCTTTTTTTTTTTTCTGCGATATTCCAAAGTAATTTTTTTTAAACCAAGTTCTTTTGTGAAATTCCAAACTAGTTTTTAATTAGTATATTTATTCAAGACGTTAATTTTGTCACTCAGATTCTATAAAATTAAGTGTTAGAGGTCAAGTTTGTTTTTATTGTGACATTCAAAAGTAGTTTTTTATTAAGATTATATTTAAGACATTAACTTAGTCACTCAAATTATATAAAATGAAGTGTTATAAACCTAATTTCTTTCTAAGGTTACTGTAGTACTTAGCAAAATTCTTAAGTATATACTAGTGTGTTACAGCAAGTTTAGATAATACTGAAGAACACTGGATAAACAAGTGTGTGTGTGTGTGTGTGTGTGTGTGTGTGTGTGTGTGTGTGTGTGTGTGTGTGTGTGTGTGTGTGTGTGTGTGTGTGTGTGTGTACTTACCTTCAGTAGGAGAGAGAGGTGTTCAGGATCAGCCGTCGTAGGATCTATATGCAGGACGTGTCGAAAGTTCCTGGGTAGGCTGATCATGTCCTTACTGAAGAAGGAGAGAAAGAGAGAGAGTGAGAGCGAGAGAGAGAGAGAGAGAGAGAGAGAGAGAGAGAGAGAGAGAGAGAGAGAGAGAGAGAGAGAGAGAGAGAGAGAGAGAGAGTTAATATTATCTTACATCATATTAAGGTCATCAGGTTTCTCTTACCATATCATATCGTCTCACTCTTGCTCTTCTTCTTCCCACAAACCTTCCTTCCTTCACTTCTCTTCCTCCTCCTCCTCCTCCTCTTCCTATTCCTCCTCCTACTCCTACTACTACTACTACTACTGGTGTTGGCTCTCCTCCTTCTCCTCTTCCTCCTCCTCCTCCTTCTCCTCCTCCTATTACTCCTATAATCATTACTTACTTAAAGACAAGAATGCGGAGAAAAAGAAGATATATAAGAAGAAGAAGAAGAAGAAGAAGAAGAAGAAGAAGAAGAAGAAGAAGGAGGAAGAGGAAGAGGAGAATAACAGTTACTAACCTTATTCTTCTTGAGTTCCTTCGCGAGGTTGGGGATAGGGGAGCATCGTACCCCTCCCCCTGCCCCCCTTGGTCCCCCTCTTGCTCCTGTCCCTCCCCCTCTGTGTCCCGCCCCTGCACGCCCACCTGCCTGGCCTTGATAAGAAAACAAGCAAATAAATAGAAGAGGAAATAATAGTAAGAGAGAACAACAACAACAAGAACAAGGGGAAAAAATTAGGAAGAGGAAGAATTAAAACCGTTATAATATTCTTATCCCGTTTGTCATTTGTTTTATATTCATGTGAGTAAAGGAACGAGCCTCACCTGCGCCGGGCATTCCTTTAGGCTTAGACCACGAACCACCTCTGTCTCCTCACACTCACCATACCTAAAGAAAGGAAGATAATGATGATGATGATAAGAATTCTCTCTCTCTCTCTCTCTCTCTCTCTCTCTCTCTCTCTCTCTCTCTCTCTCTCTCTCTCTCTCTCTCTCTCTCTCTCACTCACCTGTCTTGGGGTTGATAGGAGTGGCCCACATGGAAGAAATTGGTGGGCTGTCCTATCATGGTTTTGTTCAGGGGGAGGGAAGAGTGCTCTGGGTGGGGGCCGCGTCTGGGGGGAAATTTATAGGATATATGTTTTTTTTGCATTTCCGGCACGATTTGAGGTTATATAGAAACATTAATAACAATAATAATAAATAATGATAATAATAATAATAATAATAAGCTCAATATTATATTCTTACCTGCTTATTTTCCTCTCCATGACTGACCTTCACACAACTCTCTACCTCACTGTATTTCACTGTATTTCACTGTATTTTCACTGTATTTTCATTGTCAGTATAATTATGTGTTGCACTGTACCTCACTGTATCTTGCATTTTATTTAACTGGATTTTATATTTCTAGCACTGTATTTTCCACTATTTTCACTGTAATGCCTGTATTTTCACTGTAACGTCTGTATTTTCCACTGCATTTTCACTGTAATTACTGTATTTTCCACCGACCTTCACTGCCACGTCACTGTAACGCACTCAAACTACGCTCTTTGTTACTAGCGTCATTAGTTCCTGTCACTGCTTCTCATGCTGTCTGTATATATATTTTTTTTCTTCTATTTTCACTGTGGCGTAAATAAGAGAAAGCGTATTACATTATTATTATCACTGTTGTTATTCTTTACCTTCCTTCCCTCCTTCCTTCTCTCTATAACTAACTCTATATAATAACTGTTCCTGGTTTAGTTAGGTCAGTTTTCTACACTCAGAGTTCATTTATCAGTCAGCTGTAATTAGGAGGAAAAAATGTATAGATGATTATGACTTTCTTTCACTCGTTATTATTTTGTTATGCATTATTTTTTTTGTTTTGTTAAGGAAGAGAAAACTATATATGCTAATGAACTTTTTTCACTCGTAATTATTTTGTTATTATACATTTTTTTGTTTAAGAAGAAAAACTATATATTCTAATGAACTTTTTCCACTCGTAATTAATTTGTTATGCATTTTTGTTTGTCAAGGAAGAGAAACACTTGTATTATTATCATCATTACTACTATTATGATACCTTAAATCTACCCTAGTCTCTCTTAGTGCTCTTATAACCCTTTCCTCATTGCCCTCTCCTCCTCCTCCTTCCCCTCCTCCTCCTCCTTATCATTACTCTCTTCCCTGACCCCCCTTTCTCCCCTCCTACACTCGTCCTGACCACTGTATGAAGCAATAAGTGAATCATACTTGTTGCGCGAGGTTACTCCCCTCCTCCTCCTCCTCCTCCCTCCCACCCTCCGCCCACAACTATTTCTTCCTTCTCTGCCTCCTTCCACTCCATTCCTCTCTCTCTCTCTCTCTCTCTCTCTCTCTCTCTCTCTCTCTCTCTCTCTCTCTCTCTCTCTCTTTTGTATGCGTCTTTCCTATTATTGCTACCTTTTCCCCTTCCCTTCCCTTCCCCTTACCTCTTCTCTCCCTCCTCCTCCTACTACTACTACTACTACTACTGCTACTGCTACTGCTACTACTACTACTACTACTACTGCTACTACTTTAAGACCCTCCACAACCACGAACAATGCTAAGGTTACCACTGGAATTCCACCCTAACCACCACTACCACTACTACCACCACTACCACTACCACTACTACCAACATTGCTATCTTCATCAGAGTCATTGCTACCCTTCCTCCCTTCCCTCCCTTCCCTCCCCTTCCCTCCCCTTCCTCTCTTCCCTTCCCTCCCTCCATCAAACTATTACTAACCGCCCGCACATGCTGGCTTCAACACACGCACACATGTATACATAGTTATATCATACATACATATACATACATACAAACAAACAAACAAACACATGAGATTAATATCGCCTGCTCACTTGTTTTAGTACACATAGACATACATACACATACATACACACTTCACTACGCACCACTACGCATCATGAAACATACATAAACACACACACACACACACACACACACACACACACACACACACACACACACATCCCTGTAACCTCGTTTTATTGCTCACTATGAAGGTAATGTTATATAAATATTTTTTTGTCTACTCTTTAAAGACAATTGTGAGAAGCAACACACACACACACATGATAACACATTTCAAAAGAACATTATTTAGGTCTTTCATCTTATCACAAATACCACAGGAACTGATTAAACACACACACACACACACACACACACACACACACACACACACACACACACACACACATACACACACATTCCCAAGTTTAAAGCCGCACGGAGGAAGAAGACTCGTGGTTAATTAAGTCAAGTTAAACAAACACACACACACACACACACACACACACACACACACACACACACACACACACACACACACACACACACGTGGACAAACAAGACAAGCAGACATAGCAAACATACATAACAGACACCAAACTCGCTCCACATTTCACCTTTTAAAACCATTTCCTCTATCACTTTACACTTACAACCACCACCACGACATACTTAAATCATACTTATAACACTTATATATGACCGTATGTATGTATGTATGTATGTACGTGTGTGGGGGTTGGATTGAAGTAGATGTAGTGGAGTTAAAAAAAACGCACACACACTGAAACACACACACTATAACACTATGATATATCACACACACGCATTCTGTTCTTCAATTGTTTTTCTTCCTTCCTTCCTTCCTTCCTCCCTCCACCCCGCACTAGGCAGCCGATCCACACTCCCTCCTCCTCCAATGGTACACGAGTGACTGAGGCCTGGGGGTGATGACGGTTATACAGCCACTCAGTTCTGTCAAGGCAACTCCACCACTACCACCGCCACCACCACCGCCACTACCACTGCTGCCACCTCCTCCACTACCCCCTCCACTACCATCACCACCATCGTCAGTAGAGTTGCCAGTTTGTGTGTGTGTGTGTGTGTGTGTGTGTGTGTGTGTGTGTGTGTGTGTGTGTGTCTCTCTTTTTCTCTCTCTCCCCGCGCTGTCGCTGTCGCTGTCTCTCCTTCCACGTTCTTTAATTGATAAATATGTCATCTCCGTTTCTCTCTCTCCGTTTCTCTCTGTTTTCTCTCCCTCTATCTGTTTTTTTTTTTTCCTCTCTCTCTTATTCGTTCCTTTGCATAACTATCTATACACACAACACTTTCTAAATTCATTGTGTTCACTTTCCACCACACTCGTTGACTTTCAGACCCTGTATGTTATGTTTGACTGAATTTAATGATAGATAGAAGGGTTGGTCGGCTTGTGTGACTGATTTTTGTGATAATTTGTATATTTTTTCTCTCATTGTCGGTATCAATTATCATATTTCAATGCGGAATGTTAATAAAGTTTTGTATATGGTACCTATAATAATCATCATAATAATAATAATAAATAATGATAGTGTGATTTCGGCTTAAGGGTATAAAAAAAACATGAACATTTGAAATATATACATAAATGAATAATTACACTTAAAATAAATAGTTAGTCATACAGGAAAACTTGCATAAAATTAATCAAACATACATATCTAATAGTTCAAAAACCTTTCATTCAATAGTTAGTTTTCCTTCCTTGATTTTTAACCTCACAACATTATAGATTACTTGTAGCTTCTGCCTAAATCTTATCCACTCCCTGAAACCATAATATTACCACAGATATTATGTTCTTTACACCATCTCCTCTTCACAACAATTGACAATATTAACCCACACGTGTTCAACGGGTTAAAGTTGCACCCTTGCTTGGCCAGAGAGAAATTCCACGTCACGCTGCTCTCCCAACCATCGACTCACTGTCCTTGCCGTGTGGATGGAGAGCTGGGGGACTATTTTTTCAGGGTATGGAAGAGGATATGACTGAACACGTGGAAGCATTACCTCCGTGTGTTGTAATAATATAATCGATTGGCATGTCAGTAGGAAGTATATTACTGATTCAATTTAGATAACAGACGTGTGTGTGTGTGTGTGTGTGTGTGTGTGTGTGTGTGTGTGTGTGTGTGTGTGTGTGTGGAAAGTGTGTTTGCTCTTCACTCAACACAAATGATGGAACGATACTGAAACTTTGAAGAGAGACGTGAATATTTATAAATCAACTTTGCATACACTGGGATCATATTCATTACTACTACTATTACTACTACTACTACTACTACTACTACTACTACTGCTGCTGCTACTACATCTACTATTAGCACCATTACATTACGACTTGATTAGATACACGTAAAGAGAGAAGTATATTGCACACCATTAACTATTCCTTCTATATACATTACTAAATCATACATTTGATAAGTACTTCCTGTGCCATTAACTTAGGAGGAGGACAAGGAGATGAACCAGAAAGGGAGGCAATAAATACTACAATACATCAGTTGGAAAAAGAAATTGGGAAAAGATATCCAGAAAAAATGATGCAAATATATCGAGGAAAGTTATGGAAATATATCTAGAAAAAAATCATGAAAATATATATACAAATAAGATGAAAATATACCAAGAAAAAATTATCCAAAATATATCCAGAAGAAATTATTGAAATACATATCGTTTCTCTACATAGTATCAGGTTTTGAAAATAGATAGATAAAACTTTTTGAATTTTCCCCTAAGACAACCAGTTACAACCACCTCTATTAACTGCCTCAAAACACAATCATTACCTCACAATTATCCCTAACAGAACGCTTCCACTAAATCAAAAGGAATCACCACAATAATAATAAAAAATAAAAAAAACTCCACTCTTCTCACGTCTAAATAAACAAATAAATTAATAAATAACATCAAACAATAACAATAATAATAATAATAATAATAATAATAATAATAATAATTCACTTCACTACTTAATTCTTGTATAATATTATAGTTTTATTATTTATTTATATAGTTTATTTAGCATCACGGGCTGGTATGAAGACAGGAGGGGAGAAGGAGGGGGGAGGAGTGGAGGAAACGAAGGAGTCTCTCTTCCTCCTCTGTCTAGGTGGAGGAGGTGGAACGAGGGCGGGTATGGGTGTGGGTGTAGGTGTGTTTGTGTCTGTGGGTGTGGGTGTGGGTGTGTCTGTGGGTGTGTTTGAGGGTGTGTCTGTGTCTGTGGGTGTGGGTGTGGCTGTGTTTGAGGGTGTGTCTGTGTCTGTGGGTGTGGGTGTGGCTGTGTTTGAGGGTGTGTCTGTGTCTGTGGGTGTGTCTGTGTCTGTGGGTGTGGGTGTGGCTGTGTTTGAGGGTGTGTCTGTGTCTGTGGGTGTGGGTGTGGCTGTGTTTGAGGGTGTGTCTGTGGGTGTGGGTGTGTCTGTGTCTGTGGGTGTGTCTGTGGGTGTGTTTGAGGGTGTGTTTGTGTCTGTGGGTGTGGGTGTGGCTGTGTTTGAGGGTGTGTCTGTGGGTGTGGGTGTGTCTGTGGGTGTGTTTGAGGGTGTGGCTGTGTCTGTGTCTGTGGGTGTGGGTGTGTCTGTGTCTGTGGGTGTGGGTGTGTCTATGGGTGTGTTTGAGGGTGTGTCTGTGGGTATAGGTGAAGTGTTTTCCATTCCTTCAGTCTCCCAATTATTCATTTCAGTGTTAGAACAGAGTGGTGGTGATGATGATGTGGTGGTGGTGGTGGTGGTAGTTTCAGAAGAAGGACTTACTGAAGAAGAAGAAGAAGAATGAGAAAGAGAAGAAGACGAAGAAGAAGAAGACGAAGAAGAAGAGTCATTAGTAAGAGAAGTGCAATTACTACGTTCAAATCTACTTTCAGGTTCTAATTCTATACCTGCTAAGTGTTCCTGGTTCTCGTGGTTCGAATCCTGGTTCTGAGTCACTGATGAACCGATATGAGTAACAGTTTCCTTATGGGAGTGTTCGGATTCGGAGCTTCGAGGGGTTGGTTCATCTGTGGTAGTGGTGGTAGTGGTGGTAGTGGTAGTGGTGGTGGTGTTATTGTTATTGTTGTCGTTATTACTGTTGTTGGTGTGTTGTTGTGTGGTAGTGGTTGGTGATTGTGGTGGTGGTGGTGGTGATGGTGATGGTGATGCAGTGGTGGTGGTGGTGGTGGTGGTGGTGGGAGGGGGAGGGAGAGTGAAGGGGGAATCATTTTCAGAGACAGGAGAAGAAACTGGTGAATAAGGAGGAGGAGGAGGAAAGAAAAGGCAAGGAGGGGAAGGAGAAGGAGGGGAAGGGGAAGGAGGAGGAGAAGGAGGTGAAAAAGTAGAAGTAGGAGGGGACTGTGTAGGGGTTGTTTGGGGAATAAGGGAAGTGGTAGTGGGTGTTGGGGAAGGAGTAGGGGATTGGGTGGAGGTTGAGGGAAGAGTTTGAGGCTGGTTAGGGGTGGTTGGGGGAGGAAGGGAGGGGATGGAGGCTGCTGAAGAAGGAGGAGGGGGTAATGTGGGGTTGGAAGGTGGAGAAGGAGGGGGTTTGGTAGGGGTGGTAGTAGGAAGAGGGGGCTGGGTAGGGGTGGTAGGGGTTTTACGAGAAGGTGGGGGCTGAAGAGGAGGAGGAGGAGGAGGAGACTGGTTAAGGGTAGTAGGTTTAGGGGACTTGGTAAGGGTAGTAGGGGGAGAAGAAGGGTGGGTGGAGGGTGAAGGAGGGGGAGGGGGTGGTTTTTCTCCTGGTTTTGAAGCTCTACGAGTGAGTGTGCGTTGGCCGGGGGGAGGGAGGCGTCTGGGCTGATCTTCAACCTGTACAGAAACATAAAAAATAGATAATAATCAATAGAAATAAATAAATAGAATCAAATAAAATAAAGAGAAAATGCTACCAATTACTACTACTACAACTATTACTACTACAAGTTCACAATCTTTTATCCGAAATTCTGAAAACCGAAAAGTGTCCGGTCCCAAGGTTTACGGATAAGAGATTGTGAACCTGTGCTACTATTATTTACCGCGGCTTGAGGGGGGCAGGCTTGAGGGGGGCAGGCTTGAGGGGGGCAGGTGGGAGGGGGCTGCTGGCCAGGGTCAAAGCCAACGTGATAGACATGTCGGAAGTCTGTCGGGAGACCAATCATCTCCTTCCTGGAAAAGAAAATGAAATAACTCAACAAATAAATAAATAAATAAATAAAATAATAATAATAATGATAATAGAAAGAAAAAGATAAGACACTCACGTTAACTTTTTCCCAGTTCGTTTTCGTTCAAGTGTTGCTGTTGTTTTGTCTACAGAGGACGGTGGCATCAGCCCTGATATGTGTTCTGGGCCTTGCTGTTGCTGTTGCTGCTGTTGCTGTTGCTGCTGCTGTTGCTGTTGTTGCTGCTGTTGCTGTTGTTGCTGCTGTTGCTGTTGTTGCTGATGTTGCTGTTGTTGCTGCTGTTGCTGTTGCTGTTGTTGTTGTTGCTGCTGTGGTGATGGTAGTGCAGCAGCAGCAGGTGGTGGTGGAGGAGGAGGGGCAGCAGTCCTTGGTTGTCTTACTGATTCTTGTTTGTTGTGTGTTTCCGTTTTCTTCTTCTGTTGTGGGGTGGGACGGCGCTCACGAGGTTTCTGTTCATTACTGTTTGGTTTTGCTTCCTGTAACGGCTGCTCTTGGCTTTTTTCCTTCTGTGACGGATGTTTAGGAAGAAAAGCATGTCTGGATGTGTTTGTTGTCTCTGTTGTGGGTCTCTTCTTTCTTAATTCAACTTCCTCCGTCTGTTGTGTCTGTTGGGGTGGGGAGGTAGGTCGCTCTGTGGCCGAGGAGGGAGAAGAGAGATACATAACTAATAGTAATAATAGTTTGTGTTTATCAAGTCAAAATGCAAGGTTATAGGAGTGTATACGTGGGTTAGTAAATAATCAATCATAATTTTCGCGCTTCTGGGATAATGAACTCCTATTGATTTCTTCTATTGTATTAGGGTTGAACTTACTACTATTAGGTGAAGCTGGCCCGTCCTCAACCTTGCAGCTCTGGCCAAACACTACACCACGGACCATGTTAGCAAAGGTGCGGGCGTCCTCTTCCCAGGCGAACCGTAGCCCCATCATACTCGTACTGCTCTGAGGGGAAGAACATAGCAAAGGAAACAGAGTGAGAGGAAGTCAAGACAATAGTAGAATTTCCTTATGTGTAGGGACCGGGTTTTAGGTGACGGAAAGGGAAGGAAGGAAGGAAGGAGTCAATAAAACCGATGCAAATACGAAACAAAGAAGTTAAATCTAATTAATAGTGCAGCGAGACTTGTTTTTGTTCCTTACCTCGAGTTGGAATTGATGGAAGACCGGTGTTGAGAAGTGGTAAGGAGAGTCGCGTTTAATCACCTCCTCGCGGCACAATTCCCACACCACCATGTCGAACAGCTGAGAGAGAGAGAGAGAGAGAGAGAGAGAGAGAGAGAGAGAGAGAGAGAGAGAGAGAGAGAGAGAGAGAGAGAGAGAGAGAGAAGAAAAAAGAGGGGGGGGGGTTAAGTGGTTAGTTCAATGATCTAGTTACTGAGCCAAGAATTATTATATTTCAACCTAACAATAGCATGACTCTTTGAATGCTGTGTGTGTGTGTGTGTGTGTGTGTGTGTGTGTGTGTGTTACCTGTATGAAGTAGCCTCGCCTCCCGTGATCCTTAGTGAGTGTTGCTACGCCCGTCAGGACAGGGCGCCAATCACTGTAGGTGGGCGGGTCTGACTCAAACACTGCCACCACGCCCGCCGCCCTCACCTGCAACACACCAGTACGCCCATGTAATGCCACACACACACACACACACACACACACACACACACACACACACACACACACACACAAAGTAATATGAATGAGTTTACGTACATTATAAATTGTAATAATATTAGTGATACACAAAAGCTAGCTAGTAGGATATGTGTATGCGTCATTCCTATTCTGAAAACTGTCAAAAAAGTACGTATGGAGCAAACTAGACAAGACCTTCCTGCCCCCCCACCCCCCTCCCCGGCCCTCCCTCACCCTTACCCCCAAAAACAGAGGAAGAGGGCGGAGCGAGAATCTACAGACCAGTGATGATGTAACTCCTATGTTGTCTTAATAATAATAATAATAATAATAATAATAATAATTTGTGTTTCTTCCTCTTCTGAATGTTGTATAATTTTTTTCACCTTCCTATCTGCTGTTCACCTTTCAGTAATATCATTTCTTGTCCCTCTTTCCTCTTATTTCCTCATTCTCTCTCTCTCTCTCTCTCTCTCTCTCTCTCTCTCTCTCTCTCTCTCTCTCTCTCTCTCTCTCTCTCTCTCTCTCTCTCTCTCTTCAACACACCTGAGCCTTGGGTGGGAGTAGGGAGAATATCTTCTTGTTAGCTTCCTCACTTAGCACTGCCGATGACTGGTGCCTCTCTCCTCCCCCTCCTCCTCCTCCTCCTCCGGGTAAAGATGATGGTGATGATGATGGTGATGGTCGCGGAGACGTCATTATTATCTCACCGTGCTGAAGAAAAATCACATTACCAGAGAGAGAGGGAGAGAGAGAGAGAGAAGAGAGAGAGAGAGAGAGAGAGAGTAGGAAGAGCGCGGTATTATCAGAAACAGTAGAATATCGTAGTTCAACCTAATTATTTGTGAGCCAACGCGTTATTTTCTTTCTTCAATGTTCTCTCGATGGTTAAGGGATGAAATAATTATAGGTGTGGGTTGATGTTAACACTTAAATTGTCTTCTGCACTACCACCTCATACTTATCAATGACACTAATTTACCTCAACACTTTCATTCACAAGACCAGAAAGAGTTTTACGAATCCAATGTTTTTATAAACCTTTCACTTGCTTAATTTCTTTCCCTCACATAACTACTAACTTTACGAATACAATAACTAAACTTTAACCTTTTTTCCTCACACTAACAAGAGATTTACAAGTCAAATAGCTTAACTTACCTTGCTTAAGCCTTTCATAATGACCACTACCCTTAATAGGAGTCCAACTTGACCTCAAACAGTCCGCAGCGTAACTCAAGATCTCATTAGACACACAATTAAATGATTACAACTCTACTCGAGCTTGTCTTCGTAGCTGTGAAGGAGAGAAGTGAGGAAACAAAAGCTGAACACAATTAACTCACATTTAGAAAGAGCAAGGCATCCTTCCGCTTGTAAAATGATGCAACTTAACTATACTCAAGAAAATGTTGATGATTACTCATTAAACATATAACAAAGACGCTTCAATCTTCCTAATATGGATAACCTAATAGTTCTTTGGTTTAATAACATAATATTGTCTTCTTACCTTTCCAGTGAGTTATAAATAAGGAGGAGAAGCGAGGAAGGGCTAGAGTACCGCCCCTTCTGTCATTTCCTGGCGGGGGAGTGAGGGAGTGAAGACAAGACCTACCAACCTAACTATTACCACATAAACCATACATCCATACACTCAAACACACTAATAACCTAAACTATATACATACAAGATAAGTTAATTACCATACCAGTACGCGTAATGTAGGGTGATGGTAATTAATTTTTTGGTAGCCCTTTGCAACACGAAAAGTTGTTTGTGAGGATTGGTAAACCTTTCTAAGATAAGAAAATACCACTGCTCGTCTTATCTTATCTTGGCTATGAAGGGCATTATAATCCGTCTCCCTTGTCATGCAACACTTCAATAAACGCACACAACTTTATACACTAGAACCTTCCACTTTGGTATCCTTTAGTCTCTATCAAGTAGATATTATAGTAGTAGTGTAGCTAAACAGACAGCCTCGTTAAGTCCAGTAGGATTATTGCTGTCTGTTTTTCCTTTGTATTCTTTTTGTACTACTATACCAAAGATGAATAACATGTACAAGCACAGAACCGTGTAAGATTATGTTATAGAGACTTGACTTGAGCCTGTAGGTCAGACTTGAGCCTGTACCGCTAGCAGCCAGACAGGATCTATAACAGGTGATAATATTTCTTCGTTTTAAACCTTCCCTGTTCCTCTACATGTCATTTTGAGGGATGGAGGAGCAGTAACACATTATTCCTCACCATTAATAGTGGTTGGATATAAAGAAAACAATGCCTATTAAGCGTAATAATTTGATAGAACATAACAGAACAGGTTTTGTTGTTGTGACCGCTAGCAGCCGACAGTACCTCCAACCTGGTGATAATACATGTCATTTTGAGGGATGGAGGAACAGTAACACGTTATTCTTCACCATTAATAGTGGTTGGATATAAAGAAAACATTACCTATTAAGCGTAAATAGCCTTAATAAATAACATGCTAGTGATCTCGCGCATGCGCACCTCCGCCGGGGCCACTATCCTGGGTAGACCCTTCACACTGCTACAGCGGCCGTGCGTTGACGGCTGGGTCACGTATGTACAAAACCAAAATTGAGATTTTTATCATACACAGGAAAGCAATTATATATACTTAAAAAAATCGTTTGAAATGCCTATCCGTTTTTTACATAAACATTTATTATATTTGATTCGTATTTATTTCATGAAAAATGTTTATTTCTAAGGTCAATCAAAAGATCGAATAATAGAATAAAGCAATAATAATGAAATTAAACCAATATAAACCATAGAATAGAATATATAAAAAATATTCAAACCGAAAGTAAAGCCTAAGTAAACCATAACACAAAGAAAAACGGAAAATACAACGAACAAATGAGGAAAAAACACCGTAATTATTTGTTTACATCCAAGAATGTTAATTATAGCGTGTTAGGTAGAGTAAAATAAGTGTTAGGACATGGTGACTTACAAGGATAGAGATGAAGGTGAGTGTGTTGTGTTATGAGTGTGTTATTGTCGGCTGATGGGCTTACAGGCTGACGAATCGGCAAAAATCTATAAAAATACCGGTATACCGAAGGCCTTCTAATGCCTGTAATACCGGTATACCGGATAGGTGCACATCCCTAAACACACACACACACACACAGGTGACGCCAGGCAATGTAATCTAATTGTGTTTCCGATTAATAATCATAATACTTAGGGCACCAGTGGTGTTGCATATCACGTATATATATATGTACTACGCTCATAGTGCTGCACTTGTTGATATCAAGCTGCATCTGGCTGATGCAGTTTAATGTTAACAAGTGTAGCATTGTGAGCGTAGATAAAGGTAATAGGCCTGTAGACCACACATTAAATGACACTACCTTAGGAAGGTCATATAGTGTGAGAGACTTGGGAGTTCAAATAAACAGTGAATTGTGCCCCAGGGAACAGTGTATTATAGCTAGAAATAGGGCCAACAAGATACTGGGATTTATTAGTAGGTGTGTGACAAATAGGAGTTCTGAGGTCATTCTGAGTTTGTATTTAGCGCTAGTTAGATCCCACCTAGATTATGCAGCTCAATTTTGGTCCCCTTATTATAGGAAGGATATAGGCTCCTTGGAGGCAGTCCAGAGAAGAATGACCAAGATGATTCAGTGGGTGCAGGTCATTAACTGGCCTCTTGCAGTCTCCTCATTTCTTATGTTCTTATAGAGCCATTACAAATTATTTAAGTATTCGTCTAATATATTGTTTTCAAACCCACAACCTTTAGATCACAAGTCGAGTACTGCACCACAGAGCCACCTGGACCCCGGAAGACTGTTGGAATACCAGAGATGGGAGGGACCGGAGGGTGAAGGAGATGGAGTGTATAAGTGTGTGGATAGGAATAAATTAAAGAGATTCTGTAGTCATCTCATTGAGGGAATTCTATGTAAAGGGCTTCAGAGTATATTAGATAATGATAACAATAATAAAGATAATAATAAATAATGATAATAATAATATAAACACACACAGGAAGGTATAAATTAATGTATCGGGCAAATAAAACTACCTTTATTGTTAATTTAGTGTTCACTGTTAGTTAACCGAACACTGTCACTACACACAGACCCACTCACTGAAGACACACACACACACACACACACACCACACACACACACACACACACACACACACACAGTGAACTGGTGGGACAGTGATATGTGAATTAATAACAGAAAAATAATGAAAGTAGCATCGTGATTTTTCTTTTTTTAAGGAAGCCGAGATTACATTTCCTAAGATGAGGTTAATGTCTTTCTTGTATAATTGCAGTCACTTAATGGACTCAGATTGTATTCAGATCTGTATGATAATAAAAGTAGTAAAATGTGTATTGAACATCACCTCAGTTCAACATTTCCTTTTCAAATTACCATAAACTGTATTCAAAAGTTTGTTTCTATCAGATCAAAGTTAATGACGTAATACAAATAATATACGTATATTTTCCATACAACTAGATCATGTATGTAGTTAATTTCTTTTCAATTGAACTGTATTCCGACATAGTAGTAAAATGTTCTCAGGTGTCGCTTCACGTTTGGAAAATAATTAACGTAACCTCAAGAAGATTTGGTGAATTATAACCAGCAACAATGAGTAACCAATTGTAAAGGAATACTGTACATGCTTACAGAGTTTGATGTATAAGTATGTTTGCTAAAATAACACTAACACTACAAAACTGAGACTGTAACTTCACTCACCATTACACAAACATCACTAGATTATCAATGACTCTTTCTCTGTACAATTAGTGAAATATAATCCAGTTATATATATAATTCAGATCATAATCCACAAGAAAAATAATTACTTCAGATGCAGAAGATTATAAAACAAAAAACTATAGACTAGTTTGCAAAGAAAGCTTATGGAAGACTTATGTTAATATGTTATCTACTAAACTAAACTATGTGATACATGTACATACATATTAACATAAGATTAATACACGGTAGTAGTAGTAGTAATAGTAATAGTAGTAATAGTAGTAGTAGTAGTAGTAGAAGCACTCCTGGGAAAACAAAACAAAAATGAAGGTGTGTACATTAATAAAAAGTAAAGTGTCACATCATGCATACACTAAAAACACTTTGAAACCTTATAACTAAATAAAAAATAATAATAATAAAACAACATGACAAAATACACTGGCATAACTTCCTCCCTTTTAACTATAGTGTATTAAACCTAACTAACACATCAATCAGAGAACAGATCCATGCTTGTGTTTTCTTTGGCATTGTATCTGCAAACAGGAAACATAACTATCAATATAAACATCAGACCAAGAAAGAAAGAAAAAGAGTTACGATTAAACCTTAAAAATAACAAAATAACAACATTTCCAGGATGAATCTTACGTGTACAAGGAAGAGGCAGATCACTCCTTTACCTCGCCTCCTAACACACACACACAGTATCACCTCCCTTGGCAAGCCTCACAGATCAGGTACTTCAGACCCTTGACTGTTCCCTTCACAAGTTAGAGATTCATGGATGAGAGACCTGAGGGAGATCAGGTGTGTGTGTGTGTGTGTGTGTGTGTGTGTGTGTGTGTGTGTGTGTGTGTGTGTGTGTGTGTGTGTGTGTGTGTGTGTATGTGTGTGTAAATGCAGTGTGCCTGAGAGGGAGGTAAGAGTGGGAGTATGAGAGGGAGATGAAAATATACATAGTGTTTGAAGTGTGAAATGAGTGTGCTGTGTGTCTAGATGTCCAGTGGTGTTCCCTCTCCTTCCTTCCTACATTATTATTATACACAGCCCCAAAAAGACTGTTCAGTAATATATAAATGAAGGCAGTTTTACATAGTGAGGGATAATGTTTTTAATGCACATAATGGCTGGTGAGATTAACTTTATATCAAGGAGTGACGCTTACTTCACTCGTAATAACTCACTCCCATTTATATCAGGGAGTCTCGGTGGAAGCTACAAGTGGTAAATACAAAAACGTGTAATATTTTATAGATAGTATAGACTCGTTACTCATTCATCTGCATTACAGTGACTCGGTCCAAGAGATGTGATGCTAATGAAAGGCCGGCACACACTTTATCAATGGACTAATATAAAGAACATGAAGAATGGTGTAAGTCTGAGCTCACTGTTGCATTTAGTTAGTTATTGTAACACTAAATAATTCACTACTAAAGGTTGTTAATGGCATTGTAGAGAAATGCAAATGCAGTATTAAAAAGATGGAGTTTAAAGAGGAGACCATCAGCTTGGTTTATGTATACGTATTTACAAACTGAACCAACGTGTCGCATCGCCTCTTCTACTCAGTGTAGCTATGACCAGAAAACATTATTATGCCAAACGTAGACAGTCACTAACAAAACATAGAAGCTTGTGTGTGAAGATGCCAAGCAGATGTAAACATTTGAGGCGTCACTATAAACAATCTAAACCTACGCCAAGTAACGGGCAAGAGGCAGTCCATTTTAGCCTCCATAAAGTCTATTGGTGCCAACGGTTTGTGATGTAGAAAAAAAAAGAACACAAGGCTGGCAACACACACTACACTCTCCCCACACTCAGTATTCTCTCGTGTCATCCTATTCTTAACCTTTATGTTACCTTGTCACCCATACTTGGACCCAGGATGACCAAGAGGAAAGTGTTAAAACTGAGATGATTATAGATTACAGAATGACAACAGCAGATACAACCTCCAGACACTGTACATACATGAGGTACACTTCTGCGGTTGATGAATTGATGTACATTTCATATAAACACGAATAAGTCCAATCCGTGAGAGGCTGGCTTGGTATTATTTTATGTATATAGCGTTTCTTTTAGCGATGGAAGTGCAAGGTAATGTTAGAGATGGTTTGATTCTAGTGACCTCATCTTGTACCTCACCAGATGTTGGATACACAAGTGAGGCTGTTGAAGGTGAGGATAAGTGTTCCTTTGTACATACAGGTTGACTATCAATATTCCGGTTCCATCAGTTTTCCGGCATGAATTTCAGAGCGCAGTTTCAAATTTCCCAAGTTGGCGCATCACTGTTTTCATGAGGCACTGTTTATGTTTATGTTTTGATGGCGCTGTACCCAGAATTAGGTGTTTGCTCATGCCGGATTATTGATAGTCAACCTGGAAAGCAATGACATAACTACATTCAAACTGGGACTCCACACATGAGGAAGGAATAGTTCTGTAATGAAAATATACCATCGTTACATAATGTTTTGGTATAGATGAGATACACAGATAAGTAAGAGTTGATTCATCCTTAAACTATAATAACATAATAATCAGAAGTGCTTAAAATAACTTTGCTTTAAAATGAAGACCATAACCATAATAATTATCATATCAATCAGCATCACATTTATTAAACTGTTATATGATAAAAACTAAATCATTCCATATAATTTTATGGACATTATTTCAAAATTATTTAATATTTGAATGTTGTAAACGTAATCAACATTAAAATCATGTTATTTTTCAGATCTTTTAAACACATATAAATAAACTGATATAGAAAGTATTATCTTAACACTCAGTCAATAATCATAATAATATTTACATAGATTCAAATAATAAATTGGAAAAAAACTCACCATATTACTTCACTATAATCCTAAATTCAGATCCAGATTACAAAATACTGAAATAATCAAAATATTAATGTAGTGTTACTTGACTCAACCCAATGACCAGATCAAAACTACATACACAACATCAATAAAATAAAAATAAAAATAAAAATAAATAAACAAAAAAATAAATAAATCAACAACACACAATAACAACAACAACAATCAGATTCAACTCAACCTCACCTAACCCCTTTCGTCCTCCACTCACCCTCAACACCCCAAAACAACCTCATTAATGCACACTCAGGAACAACACTCAACAGTCTCACAATTCTGACCAACCTCTCCTACCCTACCAGCCCCTTACCATCCCTTATCAACCCCAAACACCCTTTACCAACCCCTGCTAGCCCCTACCAAACCCTTACCAGACCCTACCATCCCTTACCAACCCCTAACACCCCCTATCATTCTTTATCATCCTCTACAACCCCTTACTAGCCCCTGCCAGCCCCTACCACCCCCTGCCAGCCACGCCTCACGTATCATCGTCATCCCACTCGTCGTCTGAGTCAGTAGCGGTGTCAGTGTCATCGTCAGACTGTATAGCCACGGCCCTGACAGCGAGTGCCCGGTGGAGGTCTAGTGCCAGGCCTTCCAGCTTGGGTTCAGTAGACTTGACACTCCCAGCATCTGACGGCTCTTCAACCTTCAGGAGGAAAGAGTAAGTGTTATTAAAAGAATATAATAAATAAATAAATGAATACCATTGATCTATTCATCTCTATACCTGGCTTGTATCCTATTAAAAAGGGTTTAAATCAATACAATATACATCAAATTGCCTAAAATATAATAGGAGTAAAATTGGTTTGAATAGAGGGATACAATAGCATGGAAATATATATATAAAAAATTGCCTAAAATGTAATAGTTAGGTTGGGTTGGATTTGGTTAGGTTAGGTTAAGTTAAGTTAGATTGGTTTGAATCTAGGAAAGACTCACTATTTTCAGCTTGATGCCAGAGCGAATTTGATCCATAAGTTGACTGCGGGAGTCTACGGAAGGCGGCCTTTCAACGGGCTCCACTTTCTGCACGGTGGTGGTGGTGGTGGTGGTGGTGGGGGAGAAAGACTGAATTAACACCTTGGTTCTGAAAGATTTATAGTGTGTGTGTGTGTGTGTGTGTGTTTATTTTTAGTCCTATGTATACTGTATGGTGTATATACTGTATTGTCATCAGTATCAATGGACATGTATACATAAATACAATAAATATACATTTGTGAAGCTGAAATACAAGCTGAAGATAAGCTGAACAGGTGAACAATGAACATCTTACAACACACAGAAATAAATAAAATATATAATACTTTACTACATTGACTTTACATCTCTCTCACTCTCTCTCTCTCTCTCCAACACACACACACACACACACACACACACACACAGACACAGACACACATGCATGATTACAAACCCACACACACTCACTCACTTAACAAACATTACATAGATAAACTTCAGACACACAGGCGCACACGCACACACACACACACACACACACTGGAAGAAGCCGCAGCACACAAATTACCAACAGAACGCATCACACAACAGAACAACAGAACAACAGAAAGCATCGGCAGAACATAAAAAACAAACTTTCACCGCAACAGATAGAGAAAGCAACAAGCCGGGTAAACAAACAAACAAGCAAACAAACAAAAGAGATAGAGAGATAGAGAGAGAGAGAGAGAGAGAGAGAGAGAGAGAGAGAGAGAGAGAGAGAGAGAGAGGGGTATACAAAAGAAAGGAAGTGTACCTGGGAGTTATCACGCTGACTACTGGCCTGGTAAGGGAGGAAAGGGGGGGAAGGGGGAGAGAAAAAGGGTAAAACTCACTATTAGTAAGAAAAAGCAACTAAAATTATTAATGTTCTATCACATTCAACCTCAAACGCATTCTGATTCTCTCTCTCTCTCTCTCTCTCTCTCTCTCTCTCTCTCTCTCTCTCTCTCTCTCTCTCTCTCTCTCTCTCTCTCTCTCTCTCTCTCTCTCTCTCTCTCTTGTGCAAAATTAATGACTTCTACTCTTAATACCTTACACACACACACACACTAGATATTAATTAAGGGAGGCAGGAAGAAGTTAGAGATGAAAGGTCATTATCATTATCAAACACTTTGCTTACTACTACAGGTTCACTATCAATAATCCGGCATGAGCAAACACCTAATTCTGAGTACATACAGCATAAACATAAACATAAACAGTGCCTCATGAAAACAGTGATGCGCCAACTCAGGAAATTTGATACTGTGCTCTGATGGAACCGGAATATTGATAGACAACCTGTACACGACAAAGCAGTAAGTGAAGGAATATTTACTAGCATACATAAACTACATTATAACTACACTTTACACTACTATATACTGACTAATATGAAGGTTGGGAAGCAAAGGAGAGACTAAAGTAGATTACAAGAATAGAGTCCAGTATTACTAATATCAACACAGTTATGCATCATCATCGCCTTCCTTGGACATTCATACATTCATACACCATTGAAATAATAATGTATAATAATAATAATAACAACCTTTAAATTGTGTTGTTGATTCAGAGTAGAGGAGGGAGTGGGTGAGTGGGTGGATTTCTACACTCCAGACATCCAAACCCTCACTTCATAATAATAACAATAACAACAACAACAATAATAATAATAATAACAATAATAATAATAATAATAATCAAACCAATCGTTACCTTAAGAGTAGATCCAGTCCTGATTTGGTCAAGGAGTGCCGAGCGGACATCTGGCACTTCTGGCGCTGGAGGCGGAGGAGGAGGAGCCCCAGGGGATACAGCGCCCATGGGGGGGAGTGGTGGAGGAGGAGGGGGAGCCATGCCGTTGGAAGGTGGAGCAGGTGGGAGTGGAGGTGGAGGAGCAGCGGCTTTGGTGGAGTGGTGGTGGGCGTGTTGGAGGGTGGGGATGGTGGAGGTGGGTGGTGGAGGGGGGGGTACTTGGTGGTTGTGGTTGTGGTTGTAGTTGTTAGCCGCAGAGGGTGGAAGGGGAGGGAGTGGAGTAGCTTTCTGACCTGTAAGGAAAAGGGAAAAAAAGATAAAGAAATGAAAAATCAGATTAAAAAATGTCATCAATAATATATCTAACTGTTGCATTTATAGGTGTAGAAATCAAGCAGTTCAGAATTCATGTTTTTTTTTCCTTTCATTACACTCAAAAATAATAAAAATAAAAACAAAAATAACTTCCCCAATAACAAAAATATAAAATAAAAACCTCCCCAAATAATCACCCCCCCAACTCACCTGCTATCACCTGTCCTGGGGGGGGCGGCATATGTCCCCTGGGGTGCGGTGGGGGTGGAGGAGGAGCAGTGATGGGTGGAGGTGGGGGTGGGGGATGACCATGATTCCCGGTCCTTGGGGGTGGCGGGGGAGGAGCTACACGTGTGCCTTGCGTAGGTGTATGTGAGGGGACAGCAGGTGGAGGAGCGGAGGATTTAACAGGTGGAGGAGGTGGAGGCATGGAGGAGGTAGGAACTTGAGGGATTAAATTAACCAGGGATGATAGCCGCTGTGTCTCTTGAATGGCCTTTTCCACGCCACCGTTACGTTCAATAAAGTCGTAGATGAATTCTCTGGTGCGGCTGTCGGAGAGTTGCTTCTCACTCACACCGACCTAGGAGAGAGTAGAGGGGATTAAAAGTTATGATCAGTGGTGGGGAGGGGGAGGAAGAGGAGGAGGAGGGGACACAGTATGGAGAGGGGGAGGAAGAGGAGACACAATATAGAGAGGAGGAGGAAAGAGGGAACACACACAGTCAACAATATAAAACAACACTAATATAGAGAGGAGTAAGTTACCATATTGAAGAATCCTTCCAGTTTCTCGTCCATGTTGAATTGTGAGAAGCCAGTGTCAGGATTAAAGCCAACGTGTGTGATGTGCTTGAAGTCCATAGGCATTCCAATCTCATCCTTGCTGCAGGGTTAGCGTAAAAAGAGAGAATGAGAGGTAATAAGGAAAGGTTAGGTTCGGTTCGGTTAGGTTCGGTTCAGTTGTCAAGTTACATAGATAGTTTTAAGTCTTACCTCAGTACCTAAATCATGTCTTTTTTTATTAGTCTACTTATTATTATTAGCAGTATATTTTCTAGTTTAAAATATACAGTAAGTTACACCTAGTCACTCCCTTCCCTTCCCTTCCCTTCCCTTACCTCAACTTGCTCCTGTTCCTGCCTCCCTTCTTGGTGACCTTCTTCCTTGCATCATTATTGGGGTGTAAGTAAGGGATAGACTGTGGCTTAGGGTGGGAGGGTGGTGGTGGTGGTGCATGGTGGTGGTGCTGCTGCTGCTGTTGGTGCTGTTGCTGCTGTTGGTGGAGGTGACTCACGTTCTGCTGTTGTTGCTGTTGCTGTTGCTGTTGCTGTTGTTGTGAGTGTTGCGTGCTAGGACCAAGATGCTGCTGTCCGGTCTGCCGCCTTCGCTCTGTATCCGTGAATAAGGTAGTGAGTGTGGTGTAAGGTAAGTTAGGTAAGGTAAGGTAAGGTAGTAAGGTGTTCTGAGGTAATGTGGTGTTCCAATATATATAGTTATTACATTTAGCGTAAGTCATTGTTGCCTTTTACCAGTTATAATAATGGATGGCGTTACAGTTAGTTAGCCTACCTTACCCTGTTAATAATCATAATTTCATGTCACTTAATCTAAAGGAAACAGGAATTAAAAATGACTATATGAATACAAAAAAATTCTTAGCTTACACACTAAAGAATCACGAATCCCCCATTGAAGGTCATTAACTCCAGCAGGAAGGCATGCTACAGAAAGCTGCATTAATTAAACTTAGCGGATTCCATCGAGAAAATCAACACTTCAAAACAACCTCACTCAGGGTGGTGTGACAACATGCTAGGCTCACAAGGGTTGGGTTGGGTTGGGTTGGGTTGGGTTGGGTTGGGTTGGGTTGGGTTGGGTTGGGTTGGGTTGGGTTGGGTTGGGTTGGGTTAGGTTAGGTTAGGTTAGGTTAGGATAGGATAGGATAGGATAGGACAGGACACTTGAATCAGGATGAAAGGGAGGTTATTTGGCAGAAAAAGGACAGCAAACCTATTATTTTTTTTTTGGTATGCGTTTCTGTGTGTGAACTATTGCCAAGATTGACCAAAACAATATTCATGCCACACCATACATACAAATAGTCAACAGATAATGATAATAAAACAAATTTCCCTATCAAGACAACATCAAACACTTCTTCTCCCAGACCATACATAGACACACATTACAATAACACTAACATATATATAAGAATAACCATAATAATAATAAGAGGTACATCATCCCACCAGACACTCAAACATGCTGGAGAGTAGAAAACCTCACTTCATCACCAGAATGGAACACTTAATTGTGGAAAACTAAGCAACAATCAAGAGAGGAACAGTTGCAAGCCAAGGTCAATGTTTATATATGCAGAACATAATGAAATAACAAAAACTTAGGCTTGTGTTGTCCCTAAGGTCGATTTCTGGACCTCTTAAAGCACACTAAAGCATATCATCGCCTGGTGCAATATGTGTCAGTTAAAGGTGAGTGAGTATAGCATTACAGGTTGACTATTAATAATCCGGCATGAGCAAACACCTAATTCTGGGTACAGCGCCATCAAAACATAAACAGTGCCTCCTGAAAACAGTGATGCGCCAACTCGGGATATTTGAAACTGTGCTCTGAAATTCATGCTGGAAAACTGATGGAACCGTAATATTGATAGTCAACCTGTAACTTAAATATGTTATAAGGAACTGCAACTCATCGTGGGAAGAGGTTAAGCTTAAATTATGACAATGCTAATGTCCACCATATCTAACATTTATCATTAATTAATTTTTTTTACATCACAAATCGTTGGCGCCAATAGGCTTTATGGAGGCTAAGATGGACTGCCTCTTACCCGTAGGTTTAAATTTTTTTTATGTTATGAGGAGTCGCAGGTTGTTTAGGTCTTTACCGAGTGTATGAGTGAGTTAGGAGTGGTGTAAGGTTGTAGGAGTGAGTTAGGAGTGGTGTAAGGTTGTAGGAGTGAGTTAGGAGTGGTGTAAAGTTGTAGGAGTGAGTTAGGAGTGGTGTAAGGTTGTATAGTAGTGTTAGCTGGTGGTGGTATAACTACATGCTGAGTAACAAACAGCAGAGAAGGGATGAGCCAGAGCCAGGGAGGCCGAGTGGCTCTGAGTGGCTCTACAGGATGAGTGAAGAGTGGCTCATGCCCAAACACACTCATCGTGGTCAATAAATTGTTCTTCCTGATATATATATGTATATGTGTGTGTGTGTGATGAAAAAAAAATTCTCAGTGGCAAGAGATGGATTAAGAACCCCATCAATCCACCGTCTGATTTGTACATAATTTAATACATCAAATTTCACCTTTTTTTTCTGTACAATACTTCAAATTTCACCTTTCTTCTTCTTCTTTTTATTAAATTTTGTCCGGAACATTTGGGTGAAGTGAAGTGAAGTAAAGTTTGGTTATGTTTGAGGTTGTATTAAACAAACATAACTTTACTGGTCTTGGCTGACAACCATGAGTGAGGGAACACATTGGAACAAACAGATATCTTATATTAATCTACTGTTAATGGAGGAAGGGAGGGAGGGAGGGAGGAGAGAGGGAGGGAAAGAGGAAGAGAGGAAGGGAGGGAAGTAGAAGGAAGGAAGGAAGGAAGATATGGAGGAAGGAAGGAAGGATAGAAGGGAGGGAGAAAGGGAGATACGGAGGGAGAAAGGGAGATACGGAGGGAGGAAGGGAGATACGGAGGGAGGAAGGGAGATAGGAAGGAAGGAAAGAAGGAAGGAAAGGAAGGGAAGGGAAGGAGAATTACACTGGGTAACAAAAGGTTTTACAAATAGCAACAAGGGTAATAGATAGGCCGTTTCATAATACTTAACTAAACTAACTTACTAACATGAGGGAAAGGACAGTACAGCAGAAAGCTCCTCCCCACCAACCTATCCCTCCAGCCCAAGCTGACTGCAAAAAAAGACACCTTGTACCATTGGAAATCTAACACGATATTTATGAGGAAAGTAAGCAAGTGAGAAGTAAAGTCAAGGTTTAATCTACAGCTAATTTGAGTAAGTGGGTGGAGGTTAGGTTAGGTTAGGAAGGCTTGGGTGTGTTAGTAACGTGGTGTTAGTGTAGCATGGGTGTAGAGAATGAGGTTGGTGTAGCGGTGTAGCATCAGAAATTTATCTCCATTATTTTTTTTGTTTTTTTTGGGTACATTAAAAGGGTACTGGCTAAGGGACAACAAAAATACGTAAAAAAAAATAAATAAATAAATAAAAAAAATATCCCGTATGGTTCTTCTGTAGTAGCCTTGCCTGCCAGTATACATGGATTACTTTATACACTAGTAATCGTAGACACAGTTACCATCAACACACTGCGTTATGAATTATATAATATTGTAGCGTTTCATTATTATGTACATTTTTGGGGGTATGATTTTTAGCAAAGCAGGAGGAGGAGGAGGAGGAGGAGGAGGAGGAGGAGGAGGAGGAGGAGGAGGAGGAGGAGGAGAAGCAGAAGGAGAAGGAGTAGGTGGAGTATCTTATTTTAGGTATCGTATAAGAGTATAAATATGTTTCCCTCACCTTCCTTCTTCCTTTGTTTAGTAGCCAAGCGTTCACTGATGGCTGTGTTGAAAGAATTAGCCTCAGACTCATCGGCAAAGTTGAGTCCAATCATTTGATCCTGTGATAATAATAAATAGAAAAAACATTGTAAAGTATAAAAAAATAAGTAAATAAAATAGTGTATAGACATCACCAACTTAAGGAAAGACTAATATTAAAAAAAAAAGTGTAAATAGCTACTTATTATCACACACACACACATAGATAGGTAGATTTATTGACCACAAATTTATAACACACACACACGTACACACACACATACACACACACACACCTTACACATCTCCGGCAACGAAGGAGAACTTGAGCTTTTAATCCGTTCTTTATGCTTAAGAGTGTGAATCTTTGACAGTCCAAAAACGCCCAGTTTCCTTACTCTCTTCCCTGCGTTTTCAACCTTACTGCCTCCCCTTACTGTCCCGGCCAAGCCTACCGCTACAAGTTGGAATAGTAGAGGAATGTCTGATGTCTGATCCTCTAACCTCACTCCAATGTCTGATGATTTGTCTAAGGTGTGTTGGCTGATAGATAAGTTTGTGTTGAGGGTATCGTTAGGGTTTGAGGTATTGGGTGGGAACGAGGAGAGTGTGGGGTCGCTAACACTTCGATGCATTTTTGTGTGTGTTTTTATACTGTGATCTGATAGTATTAGTTATTCATTCACTTGTTATTTTGGATATTAACACATTTTTTTTCCATTCAGATTTCCATTAATGTCTCCTTTTCTTCTTCTCTAATACAACTTTTCTTCAATAATTCACTTTTTTTCAATGTTCTGAGTCAACCAATTTCCTTCACAACTCTTAATTGAATGCTGTTACAAGTCACTTCACTCTAAATAAAAATCTACACACACACACACAGCTCCTCTCTCTCTCTCGTGTGTGTGTATTTACTTAGTTGTGAGTGTGTGTGTGTAAACAATGAGTGGATGACATGTGATAATCTATTCAATAATTATATCAAGGCTTATCAATGGCTTATCAGGAAAAATTTATCAGTTGAAACACTCATGACAGATAAGGAGATAAATAGTGAAAGTACATTTGCATCAGTTAATATATAGATTATTTTTTCCTCTCTCTCTTACCTCAGCTTCAAATTGGTGGAAGAAGGGCATAGAGGCAGTATACACGAATTGGTTGTATAGTTCTTGTTCAAATACACGTTTCCCGAGGGTGACATCGTACACCTGAAAGAGGAGGAAGGAAGAAGAAAATTAAAAAAAGGGAAAGGGAATGGAAGAAAGTAAGAAAAATTATACACATACTCATACACATACTCATACACATGGATATAAACCAAATTAATTCCATTCTTCAAAAACATTTCATATATCAGAACATTTCTTTTATATATATACAATTGAAGACACTACTACTACTGAAATAACGTAGTATTATTGGTATAAGAATGCACAGAAACCATCACACACACACACACACACACACCTGGATGTAGTAAGACCTTCGCACATTATCCTTAGTGAAGGTCGCCACCCCACAGTGCCGGCGCCTCCAAGAGTTATGGTGAGGCCCGTCAGTGCCAAACAGCTGCACCATCGCTGTACTCAGGCTCTAGGGGGGGAGGTGAGGGAGATTAGCACAGGAGGGAAGGCAAGGTAAGTTAGACAGGGAGGTAAGGTAAGGTGTGGAGGAGAGACAGGAATAAAAGGAATACTAAGACAGGATTGAGTGTTCTGTTAAGCTTCTGTCACTTAATATCTGTTTTTTTTCTTTCTATGCTTTTGGAGAACCGGCTATAAAATAAAGCGCATTTGTGATTGCCGTTTCCCTAGAGAAGAAAGAGTAATGAAATAAAAAGGAGTTGAACACAATACAATCTTTAGTTAGTTAAGTAAATGATGACATGAATAAGATGACTTGAACACAATACATTCCTTGGTTAGTTAAAGAAATGATAATCTTCTACCTTACCCTTCTTCCCTCTCTTGCATTCTCTACACATTAACACACCCTCCCTCCCTCCCTCCCTCTCCCTCCTTCCCCTCTCTACACATTAACACACCTTTCCACCCTCCCTTCCTTACCTGACACCTGTGATCCAGTAGCTTAAACACGAGCTCATTCTCCTCCCGTGTGATGAGGTTGGAAGGTACACTGGGTGGGGTTGGCTTGCGGTTAATACTCATTCCGGCGGCACTTAGCACAAGGCACTCGGTAGTTAGGTCCTTAAGTGGCTATAAAATGGAATTGAAATGGATATAGAAGGTAGGTTATATCATTTTTGCATTGATGAAATATGAAAGTTGATTTAAAATGGAATTGAAATGGATTTAAAAGGAGTAAGTAATAAGCAAGTAAAACATGAAAACTCTTCCTATCTATCCTACATGATTCTGAACTTCCTATAGAGTAGAAAATCCTCACTAGATACAATACAACATTAACTCTAAAACACACAAATCAAAATTACACTCAAAAAATTTCCAAAACCCACAGATGGACAGACAGACGTGCGAATAACCCGTCTTTTCAATATTAATCTTTACGTCACAGATAAGTCAATATGCGGCACACTACACCACTACACTAGCACCACAGGATGTTATGTGGCAGCGCATACGCATACACACACACACTTCAATGCTCAAACAGGATGCTCGAGAGATAAGGAGATGTTGCTTTCTTCTACTTGATATCACACTCTCCCTATCTACTCTTGCTTGAAAATCAATCTGATAGCTATGGTAGAATTATGCATTTTTATTATTCATGTAATTCATCTTTGTAAACTGTAGTTTGTTAAAAGTTCACCATTTCGTGTGTTTTTATTTTTTATTTTATCTTTTTGTAACTAATATATTGTTCTTCATGTCTTATCTTTTTGTAACTGATAAGCTTTTTTTTATATCTAATCTTTTTGTAACTCATTATTTTGTTCTTTATATCTTATCTTTTCGTAACTGATAAGCTTTTCTTTATATCTTATCTTTTTGTAACTAATAATTGTTTCTTTATATCTTGTAAATAGTATAAATAAATTAATGAATAAATAAATAAATAATGAGTGTTTTATAAGCTATCAACAAAAAAATTAATACCTAGTCTTAGGCAAATGACTATAATATTACCACTGCCTCTCATTAGTGTATATGATAAATAAAATAAATAATTACATTTCCTTCGCAAATTCTTAGTTAGTGAAATATTCAATGTTTTCTGTGAGACCTTCTCTTCGAAAAATAAAGTTTAGTTTGGTTTGAACAAGGTTCTGTTATTTGATAATATAAGTTAAGCTTTGGTTAGGTTAGGTTACATTAATATAGAAGCTATCAAATGGTCTCTATGACCAAAATTAGGGAGTTGGATGAGGTGCAGAGGCAAAACACAGACGTAAACAGACGCCATTATGGTGAAGATGTAAAAATTGACCAATAAATAAATAAAACTAAAATAAAAAAATAAAAAAACAGCTGGTATAAGTAGTATTAACGAGCATGACAAACCACGCCCTAACATACACACTATACCACAAATAACCACAACTACACAATTAAACACACACTACCACCACATAACTACCATACCTACCATTACACAACCATAATAACTAAACAATAAATGTTAAATAAACAAATAACTAAACTCTAACCATCCGTGACCTACTTCCGTTATAAACTATCTACTCTATGCCGCCATAACGCTAATTAATCTTATCTACCTGTGTATAGGTGAACAGGTGTTAGTGTAGGCCTTGAATACCCTAATGAGGCACAGATCACCTGTAATTGCCTTGTTTAATGAGTAGTAATAGTAAGGTGACAGGCTCCCTCCCTTCCTGTCCACACTGTTTGTTTACTGTTCTAGTTCAACTTTCAACAAGCAGATGGCGTAGCTAACAAATAGAGAAAGGGTTTTTTTATTTTATATATTTATTTAAAGGCCTCTTCTATTTGTTCCCAATAATCTACTCCGGATTCTGCTCTGAATCCGAATCCGTTTCGGATTCGGTGGGTACAAATAGAACATCAGAATCTGTTTTGGATTCGCTGGATCAAAACAATAACAATGAGAGGCCAGTCGCTGCCCAGCCGTCACACTAGTCACTTCTCCGAGGAAGTGTTGAGAGTTACAGCTTTCATTACCTGATGCATTTAGGGCGACAACGGCACCCATAATTATCAGCAACCTGCTTATTGTACAATAAAAAAAATTATATAACTAAATGTGTTATTGAAAACCCCATTAGATTCTTGAAAAGTAGATTCAGGTCTAATGAGCCGCGAGGTTAATACAAAGTGTCTTGGGTTAAAATAGTGCACATGCTGATTCTTTCATTATATTTCTGATATTGTTTGATAGTCTATAATTAAGACATTTTATTCCTGCCTTTAATAAGTGCCTTATTAATAATTGATTCCGAGAAGAGGCTGCTGTTATATATCTCCTTTGTTTCTGGTATTCATCACCACTATTATTCAAGTCTGTGTCTACAGCAACATTTCTACAACGTTTCTCTACCGCTTACTATCTTCCTCGTATATATACACTGTTTTATTGGAGGTATATATCAATATTAAATTCTGAGAAGAGGCTGGCTCAGGCTGGTGCAAAAAACCCGCGAACGAGTGTCGTCTGCTATAACCCACCTCCGGAAACAGATTCGACGGATTCATGAATCTGTTCCAGATCACGAGTTAAGATTGTAAATAGAACACGATTTTGCGGCTATGCCCCGCCCAGATTCAGTGATCTGAAACGGATTCACGCAAATAGAAGAGGCCTTAGTATTCTCCAAAAAGGATATAATGGAATCCATGCAGAAGATTGACCTACAAGGATATAGATGAAGGTGAGTGTGTTGTGTTATAAGTGTGTTGTGAGTGTGTTTTGGTGGGCTGACAGGCTGAAAGGCTGAAAGTAGCACTAAAATACCGGTATACCGAAGGGCTTCTAAATCTGAAACGGATTCACATGTAATACCGGATGGCTAACAGTGTTGTAAAGCTTGGTTATGAACTGCTTTGAGCTGTAAGTGTCATTACAGGAATATACTTGGAAGTGGAGGAGGAGGATATATTATAACGCACTATGTATGTACAGTATTATTAGTAGTGTACAGTCTTAGGAACCATGACGAAGTCGCTTGACTGATTATTATTATTGTTATTATTGTTAGTTTGCAGTTTTTAGACATACTATGTACTTGACAAAGTCGCTTGACTGACAAATAGGATGACCTAGATAGGCCCTGGTGACTTTTTGTCATCCTAACATGTTATGTTATGATATGTTATGTTACGTTACTATTAACACACACTCCCGCTATCACCAGTCCTGTCTCCTCTTCGGTATAAACCCTATATATATATTATCCTACCAACCCTGTTTTAACGGAAATATAAACCATGCATACAGATAAATGAATTCATTATTAACATTATTATAATTTTCAGGACTGCTGCAATAGACATCATACAATCATCATCAGCATCAGCATCAACATGGCAGGGCCGGTGAGGCTGTCTTGTTTGTCCCTTACAGCTAGAAATTGGTGTTCCTCCCGTCCCTCAAAAGGTAAATTAGGGACAGCCAGGTGACAGTGTTAGTGGGGGGCACCAGGTGAGGGGGCAAGGCCTTCACTCACCTGGGTAATTGCCTCGTCACCTGATTAATGATGGACGCTAGAATACTACTATTACTAATTATTATTATTATGTATATATATGTATTTTATGTGGTAGAAGTAGAAGTAGTGGTAATAGTAGTAGCAGCAGCAGTAGTAGTAGTAGTAGTAGTAGTAATAGTAATAGTAATAATAGTAGCAGCAATAATAATAGTAACACCCTTTCACCCCATGCTAGGAGTGATAGTAGTAGTAATAGTAATAGTAGTAGCAGCAGCAATAATAATAGTAACATCCTTTCACCCCATGCTAGGAGTGATAGTAGTAGTAATAGTAATAGTAGTAGCAGCAATAATAGTAACACCTTTTCACCCCATGCTAGGAGTGCGAGGCTTGGCAGCAGCGGCATCAATCGGCTTCCCTGGACCAAAAGACAGACAGCAGCATCGCCCCGCCTCCCTGTGTGCCGCCACCCTCCCTCAGCTGCACACCGTCAGGCAAACCAGCTTCTTCAACAAATGTGAGGATACATTAATATTGAAGTGCTTACAGATACAGCAGCCGTACCCCATTGTCATCCCCTATTGGTACGGCATGTGCTGGCGTCACCCACTGTGTTCACATTAAATTTGACATTTTCATCGTACAAAGAGTTTCAAAAACACTTAGAAAGTTATTAACAGAATAATCTGCTATCCCTACAGCCTGTGCCTTATTATTATTATTCATTATTCACTCCTCTCTTCTCCCCGCCCAGTGCCGGCTGACAGACTGTGGAAGGGTGTGACCAGTGTGAGCAATGCGGGCAAGAAGCAAGGCCGAGGGAAGGGCATGGGCAAGAAAGTGGCCAAGAACCTCAACCGTGGACAAATTATTGGTGTTGGTGAGGACGCGTGGGTTAGGTTAAGTTAAGTTAGGTTAGTTTACATCATATACCTGTGGCGCCAATAGGCTTCATAGAGGCTAGGATAGATGGCCTCCTGCCCCTTAATGGTGCAGGTTTAGATTTTTTATAGTGACGCCTCAATTTTCTATGTTCTCTCTTGGTGTTGAGAATGTAAGAGGCTATTACTGCTACAGCCTCAAATGCATATAACATTGTAAGTCCCGTTTGAGGACAGTACGGCAGCAATTTGGGTAGTCTTTGGCCACTCGGCGGTAATACCAAAGAAAAGTGGCCAGTGGATATCGAGACCCGAACCTGGGACCCTAGGTTCACATGCCCGAACGCTAACCACACTACTACTGCCTTATTTATTGTATACAGGAAAAAATGCTATATTTATACTGTCCCGTGTGTTATTTAGTTACATGTATACCTCAGCCTCTGTATGTTACAACTAGGTAAACACACAGAGGTGATAATGGCAAAAAAAGAAAAATTAGACAAATATAGATACAGCGACAGTACCATACGATTGTAGCTCAGGCCCTGTATACTACAACTAGGTAAATACAAACACACACACATTAACCCTACACTCCCCCAAGGTAAGGAGAACATGGTATGGCCCGGCCTCAACTCCCCTGTCCTGCGCGGTCGCGAGTTGGTGCAGCAGCAACTCCTGCCAAGAGATGAGGAAAGGGAGGCCAAGTTGGTGAAGCTCCGGGACTCCATGGGAAAGTTCCGCTCCCTTAAGATAGACCCAATGGAGAGGGGATGGAGTGGGAATAAGATGCCAGGAAGGAGTATTGGTGCTCCAGACCCTATTGGGGAAGGTGAGAGGGAGTGTTAGGTTAATTCTTGTATTGTGATGTTGTGGACTGTCAACTTGATTCTTGTGTGGTGATGTTGCTATAACAAGAGTACAGTGGTCCCTTATCATTCACAGATATCATTATTTGTGTTTGGGCTTGTAGTACAGTACTTTAAGACCTTGTTGTTATTCTCAAGTTTTCTTTCTTGCAACATTGCAGGATTGTTATGATGACACTTGTCTTCCACCACCACCACTAACCCACCCTTCCTTACTCACCCTTCCTTCTGCACCCTTACAGATGAGTTTGAGGGCTTTGACACGAAGGTACTAGAGCTGAAGGTGGTGACGTGTATGACTGCAATATTTGGGAGGAAGAGGCGGATGAGTATCTTTGCAGTAACTGGTAATGGTAATGGTCTGGCCGGGTTTGCACTGAGTAAGGCAACCACTGTACAAGATGCTATTAGGAAAGTGAAGAATAGAGCTGGACAGAAGCTGCTCTATATTCATCGTTATAATGATCATACTGGTGGGTATTGTACGAGTGTTGGCTTAGGTTAGGTTAGGTTTTCTTTTCTTTTCTTTTTTTTCCTATGATTGTTATGTTTTGATATTCTAATTTTCTTTTGTTTCCTATGTTCTTATTTTCTTTTGTTCTTATTTTCTGTTGTTCAAGTTATGTGTTTTATTTATACATGTACATACACTGATCACATTGGGAAGAATTGAAAGGAAGGGATTAAAAAAGGAATGAAGGAATAAGAAAAGGAAAGGAAGGGATTAAGCGCTAAAAAAAAAAGGAATGAAAGAATAAAAAATGAAAACAATCAATATGAAAAAACACACACCCACACACCTATCGCCCATCCTCTCATTGCAGTTCTCCATGACTTCTTCACCCAGTACGGCTGCACCAAGATCTACGTCAAGAAGATGCCTGAGGGTTACGGCTTAGTGTGTCACAGAGCCATCCGCACCATCTGCCAGGTGGTGGGGATTAAGGACTTGCATGCAAAGATTGAAGGACCGTGTAATGTACAGAACCTCAGCAAAGCATTCTTCATGGGTCTTATAAATCAGGTAGGTGTGTGTGTGTGTGTGTGAGAGAGAGAGAGAGAGAGAGAGAGAGAGAGAGAGAGAGAGAGAGAGAGAGAGAGAGAGAGAGAGAGAGAGAGAGAGAGAGAGAGAGAACACTAATACCACAAGCATCAACACACCACAGTAAAATAACAAAAATAAATACACATACATGAATAACAACAATAATAATAACCATAACCACTGCACCAAAAAAATCAATACCATAGAAAAACTATAATAAAATAAATCACAACAACTAATCACATCCTCCTCTGCAGAAGACACACCAGCAATTAGCTAACGAGAAGCAGCTACACCTGGTGGAATACCGAGACGAGAACCAGAATTTCCCGAAGGTGGTCGCGTCTCCTGAGGAAGGGCAAGTCCGGAGCAGGACCGAGATACCCAAGGAGGAGGAGGTGGACTTTACAAGGGTGAGAAGTGGAAGGAGGAGGAGGAGGTAGAGGAGGAGGAGAAGGAAGAGGAATGAGGGAGTAAGGTAAATCAGTGTGAAAAGTAGGGAAAGAACAAGAAAGGGAAAAAATAGAGTAAAGAAGGGAAGATGGATAAATGGAAAGCAGTGAAAAGGGAAAGGAAGGAGGATGGAGTGAGGTGATACATGGAAATAAGTGAGAAGTAAGGAAGGAACAGGAAGGGAAAAAATAAAGTAAATGAAGGAGGATGGAGTAAGGTAGATAAATGGAAATAAACCTCCTTTTTTTTCAATATCATAAACCGTTGACGCCAGTAGGCTTTTTATGGAGGCACAGATAGACTTGCCTCTTGCCTGTTATCTTTTACCCATGGCGCCGGTAGGCTTCAGGGAGACCTTAGATGGTTGGCCTCCGCCCGTTAATAGTGCGTGTTAGATTTTTTAAGTGACGCCTTGTTTCTTATTGATAGGCTCCTGCTGCCAGCGGAAGCTCCTCGCATATATAACGTTGCAGTCCCAGCGAGGATGTTATGGCAGCATGTGGGTGATCTTAGGCCACTCGTCAGTAGTAACGAAGAAAAGTGGCCAGCCCGTGCCGAGGCTCGAACGCAGGACCCTGAGCTGGTATGCCCGACCGCTAGCCACTAGACCACCACCGGCGTAGGTTTAGATTTTTTATAGTGACGCCTCAAATGTTTTATGTTCTCTCTTTGAATATGTTGAGAACTAGAGAGGCTAATTGCTGCTAAAGCCTCAGATGCATATAAACATTGTAAGTCCCGTCTGAGGACAGTATGGCAGCAATTTGGGTAGTGTTTGGCCACTCAGCAGTGATATCAAATGATGAAAAGTGTCCAGCGGATATCAGAGGATCCAACCTGGGACCCTAGGTTGTCATGCCTGAACGCTGACCACTGTACCACCGCCTCCCCAAACACATATATTTTTCCTATTTATTTTCTTCTTATTTTCCTATGTTCTTTTTATTATCTTATCATATTTTCTCATACGAGTTCCATTGTGTAAGTCAAATAGCCTTTTGAAACCTATTTATTTTCTTATTTACTTATATTCTAATACCCCTTTTTTCCTCTCCCTTCCCCCCCCTCCTTTGCAGTACTTGATGGGGGGCAGAGTACAGCTGGAGCGTAAGAAGTTCCCTCCTCCCTACACTAAACTTTTCAGCTATGAGTTATACCTGAAGAGTTACGCCAAAAGACGCAATCAGGAACAGGTGAGGTTACTGTTGTTTTGGAAAAGGTGGTGATGTTATATTATTGGAATTTATATTATTATTATTTCATTTGTTTGTTTGTGTGGTTAATATGTTTTTTTTATTTGTTTCTTTCCCTTTCTTGGTTCACTTTTCTCTTTTTTTCCCTTCCTTCTTTCCTTCCTTCCTTAATTCACTATTCTTTCCCTACCACTGATAATCTTTCCTTCCTTAATTCACTCACTAATACTCCTTCCTTCCTTCCTTCCTCTTCTTCCTTCCTTCCTTCCTTCCTTCCCTCCTCCCTTCCCCCCCCCCTCCCCCCCCCCGGTCAATAGGTTAAGCTGGACATGCTGGTACGAGAGGGAGAAGTCCGCAGTTTTTACACAGACAAGTATCCAGAATGCCGTCAACAGCATCTGAAGAGTAAGGAAGAAGGAGAGGAGGAGATGATGTAGAAGAGTAGTAGGTGGGGTGAGAGAGAAAGAGAGAGAGAGAGAGTAGTGATGAGGATAATATGATAATTGACAACTAATTATTAAATCTCTCTCTCTCGTCAATATTGGGTAATAAGATTGTATATGTGTCACCTATTGTTCATAATTGTATAGTTTATAATAAAATGATGTACTATTAGTTTTTCTTTTAATGAGGGAATGGTTTGGTCTTTGCTATAATAATAATAATAATAATAATGTTGTAATTATTAAGTGGTACATACCAAAAAATATATCAATCTTATCAGTTGCTAGGCGAGATACTGATAATATAATTCAATTCAATCTTTTTACTGTTGAAACATTACATACAAGTCTTGTAATGCTGACAGTCGGCCTGTTGTGAAGAGGACCCCGTGGGGTGGCTCCCCAGGCCAGAGGTTTTCTAAGTAGTAATTGATGGGGGACGTCTTCCTAGCCTAAATACCTAACTTAACCTACTTTACATATACGTCCACTTGCAACTTTTGATATAATTGGGGAGACAGTTTTAGTAATGGAAATTAATTTGTGTTGGAGTGAGGTGTAGTATAATTATGGAGGGTGTTACAACATGAGGCTCTATCTGGCAGTAAGGAACAGTGGCATTTCATTTTTTGTAGCTATGAATATTCTAGGATTAAGAAATAGTCTGATTAATGAATCCATGTCCCTCTGGGTGTCTCCTCTGTGTTTTTCAACCGCATGACACTCCAGAATGTAGTGGCGCAGCGTGTGTTTGTTAGCAGCTTTGCAAAGTCTGCATTCAGTGTTCACTTTGCCATGCCAGTTGGTTATCACTCTCACAGGGTTTACACTGCGGCCCGTGCCCCTCTCTGGTCCGTGAATCACCTCCCACAAGTAGCGATACCCCAAGCGTAGCCTGAAGTATGAGGTCTGCAGACTCCTGTTGTGCATGCCATGGCCACTGTAGTCTGGTGGATTGCCATTGGTTAGAGTGAGGTAGTGCCCCAGTGATGGCACTTCCCTTGCTCTTTCCCTGATGTATGTATTGCGGATAGTGCCCTCCCTGTCAAAGTAGATGTATAAATAAGTAAGAGATAAATGATAACGAACATACATGTCTCTTAAACTATAAACTGGAAATTATTGAACATAGGATTATTTCATCTAGTTTTTTTATGATATTTTTTCCTGTGTGTATGTCTGTGTGTGTGTGTGTCTGTGTGTGATCAGTAATATCAAACCAACAGTAAGTGATGTATGTATGTAAGTGTATGAGACTTGCTTGTGTGTGTTATTTATGCTTTGACACTTTATTTTTCTGTCTGGCTACATCCTTTCTCTCATTAACTCACCCACACACTTTACCTTTCCGTGTTCAGGTATTAAATTTGTAGTTCAATAATAATAATAATCTTCTTGTGACCGCTAGCAGTCAACACCAGACTGACTTTTAAAGAGGTGATATTATTTCTTCATTTTACACCTTCCCTGTTCCTCTCCATGTCTATTTGAAGGATGGAGGAGCAGTAACACATTATTCCTCACCATTAATAGTGGTTGGATATAAACAAAACCTTACCTATTAAGCGTAAATAACCTAATATAGAAATACACTGGACGGACTTTTAAAGAGGTGATATTATTTCTTCATTTTACACCTTCCCTGTTCCTCTCTAGGTCTATTTGAAGGATGGAGGAGCAGTAACACATTATTCCTCACCATTAATAGTGGTTAGATATAAAGAAAACATTACCTATTAAGCGTAAATAACCTAATATAAAAACATCAACAAGTTTCAACAGGTACAGCTGGGTGGCGGCCATGTGTTGACTGGGGTCACGTATATATTAAACCAAAATTGAGATTTTTATTATGCAAAGAAAAGCAATTATATATACTTTAAAAAATCGACTGAAATGCTTAACCGTTTGCTACATAATCATTTGTTATATTTGATTCGTATTTATTTCATGAAAAATGTTTATTTCTAAGGTGAATTAAAAAGTTGAAAAATAGAATAAAGTAATAATAATGAAATTAAACACATGTAAACCATAGAATAGAACATAAAAAAAGTATTGAAACCGAAAGTAAAGCCTAACTAAACCATATAACAAAGAATATCGAAAAAAAATAACGAAAAAATGAGAAAAAAAACACCTTAATTATTTGTTTACATCCAAGAGTGTTAATTATAGCGTGTTAAGTACAGTAAAAGAAGTGTTAGGACATAGTGACCTACAAGGATATAGATGAAGGTGAGTGTGTTGTGTTATGAGTGTGTTGTGAGTGTGTTTTGGTGGGCTGAAAGGCTGAAAGTAGCACTAAAATACTGGTATACCGAAGGGCTTATAATACATGTAATACCGGATGGCTAACCATGTTGAAAAGCTTGGTTATGAACTACTTTGAGCTGTAAGAGTCATTACAAGAATATACTTGGAAGTGGAGGAGGAGGAGGATATATTATAACGCACTATTAACACACACTCCCCTTATCACCAGTCCTGTCTCCTCTTTGGTATATCGGTATAAACCCTAAATATATTATCCTACCAATCCTGTTATAACAGAAATATCTATCTGTCTATAAATCTATCTATTAGTCTATCTATCTATCTATTTCATTATTATTGGTCATGATTTGTGTGTGATAAAAAAGATAACTGACTGGCTGATTGACTGGTTGGCCTAACTGAGATCACCTATCTTCCTTTATTCTATGTAACCTATGTCTTCCCATATAGTGTATGTTTATATGGGAAGTACAAGATCATTTAAAGTTACTAGGTATATAATAGGATGAACATTCTCAAAAGTTAAGGATCTTTTTGCCATGCCAGGAAAACACTTGAACCTAATCTAACCTAACTGCTGCCCGTTGGCCGTGTGAGTCCAAACCCACACGTTCACCAGCCCACCACGTTGAGGTCAGCAGCAATGGGGCTGGGGCAATGGGTTACTCGTCCAGGTTGCAAGCTCTGAAGCTTTGCCAGCCATGCTAACCTGTCCGCTGAACCACAGAACAGCGAACCCCAGGAGCTGAATAAACAACTCCCAGGAGTACTTTACGCCTCTCCGGATAAAGCCTTACAGCCTTTCCCCGGAGATATTTCCTGTCCCACTCTAGGGACAGTAGAGACAAGGTGGTGGTGACTGGGAACTAGCCCAGCGCACCAGAAAAGAAACGTCAGAGAATAAAAAGGAGGCGAATGCCTGGATTAGTGGTTGTTAGCCACGAGGGCCAACGAAAAATGAAAGCAAGTAGTAAGAGAAATAGTAAGACAGTTTTACCAGTGCTCAATATAAAAAAAAACATCATGATTCCCTCTCCCTCATAGCAATCATCACCTTGTCATAATCTTTTTTCTAAATACAACTCCATCTGACCTGCTGCATTTCACTATCAAGAAACAGATGCAAAGGCAAGGTGGTGGTGACCGGGCTCTATCCCTGTGCACCAAAAAATAAAAGTTACTCAATAAAATGGTGGTGAATGCCTGGATTAGTGGTTGTTAGCCACAAGTACAAAGTACAAAGGCAAGGTGGTGGTGACTGGGCTCTATCCCTGTGCACCAAAAAATAAAAGTTACTCAATAAAATGGTTGTGAATGCCTGGATTAGTGGTTGTTAGCCACAAGTACAAAGGCAAGGTGGTGGTGACTGGGCTCTATCCCTGTGCACCAAAAAATAAAAGTTACTCAATAAAATGGTGGTGAATGCCTGGATTAGTGGTTGTTAACCACAAGTACAAAGTACAAAGGCAAGGTGGTGGTGACTGGGCTCTATCCCAGTGCACCACAAAATAAAAGTTACACAATACAATGATGGTGAATGCCTGGATTAGTGGTTGTTAGCCACTAGTACAAAGGCAAGGTGGTGGTGACTGGGCTCTATCCCAGTGCACCACAAAATAAAAGTTACACAATACA
>JAPQNM010000028.1:770852-775670 GCA_029783475.1 Metacarcinus magister | reverse complement strand
GGTGGTGAATGCCTGGATTAGTGGTTGTTAGCCACAAGTACAAAGTACAAAGGCAAGGTGGTGGTGACTGGGCTCTATCCCAGTGCTCCACAAAATAAAAGTTACACAATACAATGGTGGTGAATGCCTGGATTAGTGGTTGTTAGCCACAATTACAAAGGCAAGGTGGTGGTGACCGGGCTCTATCCCAGTGCTCCACAAAATAAAAGTTACACAATACAATGGTGGTGAATGCCTGGATCAGTGGTTCTTAGCCACAAGTACAAAGTACAAAGGCAAGGTGGTAGTGACCGGGCTCTATCCCAGTGCTCCACAAAATAAAAGTTACACAATACAATGGTTGTGAATGCCTGGATCAGTGGTTGTTAGCCACAAGTACAAAGGCAAGGTGGTAGTGACTGGGCTCTATCCCAGTGCACCACAAAATAAAAGTTATACAATACAATGGTTGTGAATGCCTGGATTAGTGGTTGTTAGCCACAAGTACAAAGTACAAAGGCAAGGTGGTGGTGACTGGGCTCTATCCCAGTGCTCCACAAAATAAAAGTTACACAATACAATGGTGGTGAATGCCTGGATCAGTGGTTCTTAGCCACAAGTACAAAGTACAAAGGCAAGGTGGTAGTGACCGGGCTCTATCCCAGTGCTCCACAAAATAAAAGTTACACAATACAATGGTTGTGAATGCCTGGATCAGTGGTTGTTAGCCACAAGTACAAAGGCAAGGTGGTAGTGACTGGGCTCTATCCCAGTGCACCACAAAATAAAAGTTACACAATACAATGGTGGTGAATGCCTGGATTAGTGGTTGTTAGCCACAAGTACAAAGTACAAAGGCAAGGTGGTGGTGACTGGGCTCTATCCCAGTGCACCACAAAATAAAAGTTACACAATACAATGGTGGTGAATGCCTGGATTAGTGGTTGTTAGCCACAAGTACAAAGGCAAGGTGGTAGTGACTGGGCTCTATCCCAGTGCTCCACAAAATAAAAGTTACACAATACAATGGTGGTGAATGCCTGGATTAGTGGTTGTTAGCCACAAGTACAAAGGCAAGGTGGTGGTGACCGGGCTCTATCCCAGTGCTCCACAAAATAAAAGTTACACAATACAATGGTGGTGAATGCCTGGATTAGTGGTTGTTAGCCACAAGTACAAAGTACAAAGGCAAGGTGGTGGTGACTGGGCTCTATCCCAGTGCACCACAAAATAAAAGTTACACAATACAATGGTGGTGAATGCCTGGATTAGTGGTTGTTAGCCACAAGTACAAAGGCAAGGTGGTGGTGACCGGGCTCTATCCCAGTGCTCCACAAAATAAAAGTTACACAATACAATGGTGGTGAATGCCTGGATTAGTGGTTGTTAGCCACAATTACAAAGGCAAGGTGGTGGTGACTGGGCTCTATCCCAGTGCTCCACAAAATAAAAGTTACACAATACAATGATGGTGAATGCCTGGATTAGTGGTTGTTAGCCACAATTACAAAGGCAAGGTGGTGGTGACTGGGCTCTATCCCAGTGCTCCACAAAATAAAAGTTACACTATACAATGGTGGTGAATGCCTGGATTAGTGGTTGTTAGCCACTAGTACAAAGGCAAGGTGGTGGTGACTGGGCTCTATCCCAGTGCACCACAAAATAAAAGTTACACAATACAATGGTGGTGAATGCCTGGATTAGTGGTTGTTAGCCACAAGTACAAAGGCAAGGTGGTGGTGACCGGGCTCTATCCCAGTGCACCACATATTATAAGTAACACAATACAATGGTGGTGAATGCCTGGATTAGTGGTTGTTAGCCACAAGTACAAAACCTACTTAGACCTGTGATCTCAAGACAGATACTTTAATGCCGGTGATGAAGTGTTGGTTCTGCTTCCTGATTCCACAAGTAAGTTGTTAATGTCTTGCAGCGGACCATACACTGTTCTTGAGCGTAGGAACAAGGTCAATTATCTCATCGATGAAAAGGGAAAGCCAAAGTTATATCCTGCCAATCTCTTCAAAAATACCACCGTTGGGCCACAGTTAATCAAGCCACCATCCTAGATGAGTTTTTCACCTCCAATGAACTGTCAGACTCCCCAGAGGTACACTTTTCAAACACCCACTAATGTGTGGAGTATGATGAAGACATGCCTCTAACACCTGATGGTCGTGTAGGTGCTGAAAATGCACAAAACTTCCCTCAAGTAAGTAGTAACTTGATCCCTGCTCAGAAATGTGACTTGCAATGTGCCTTCAGTGAATACGAAGACGTTCTCTAAGAGGTTCCTGGTTGTAAACACTCCATCAAACATGACAAAGTTGTGCTCAACTAAAAGGATTAAAGCTAAACTTTATCCTGTTCCCCTTCACCTAAAGCCTTTCTTTGAGTAGGAAGTGAAAGAACTCCTTGCCCAAGGCATCATCCGTCCATGTACGCAACTGCTCACCAGTCCTCAGGTTAAGAAGTGTTCAGAAACTCCTTGCCCAGGGCACCATCTGTCCATCCATGTGGTGTTCAAAGGATTGGTAGTGGCGAGGGGCTCTCCAGGAAGGGCAATGACATTGTGGTAGTATACTGTCCTAGGAAGTGTAACAGTGATTGTTTTAACTCGGGGTAGTCCATCACAGTGACAAGCAAACTTAGGGTTGGTACCGGACCCTGTTTCATGTCACCAGATAACATAACACACCGTAGTGACACAACCATCTGTCTACTCCAAAGGTTTTGGTTCCACCTGCTTGTCATGTATTAATGTTTCACTAACAAACACTCCTTTCAATTAAAAAAGGATTGCAACTATTATTTAGCACAAGGGCATGAATGATATATCCCTGGCAAACATTGTTTAGGGTGCATTCTACAGCCAGTCCATTAATGTAACCCCATGGAGGGTGAGGCTCTGGCCTTGGTGTGGTGCTTATGATGACCCAAAACTGGGCATCATTACAGATCACTAAGCTTTGAACTTTGAAGTCAATAAGGCACTCAAGAATAATTGGACTGTGTCAAGGACAACAACTGTATTGGAAAACTCCAAGTTCTTCTTCACCTATGCAAACAAAAAATTCAAAAACATATCAGCAGTAGGACCGCTACAGGATGAGGAAGGAAACTTGGAAGGCGACCCAACCAAGATGGTAACCACACTCGTGTGGTCCTGTCTCCGTATCTATAGTTGACCAGTTTTTCCTTCAGTTGATGTACATTCTTTGCCATTTGTTAGTTTAATTGTCAGTTAGCTTGTAACTGTTAGGTAGTTAAGTACTCAGCTTGTATGAGCCGGGAACCACCAGTGACGTAGGGTAGTGCAGGTGCAGAGTGCGTTCCAGATTAATGCCGAGTGCCTAAGGTGTGCGCCGGCCTCCATTACCTATGCCTGAGGTGCATACCGGCTTCCCACCTGTGCCTGAGGTGTGTACTGGCTTCCCACCTGTGCCTGAGGTGTGTACTGGCTTCCCACCTGTGCCTGAGGTGTGTACCGGCTTCCCACCTGTGCCTGAGGTGTGTACCGGCTTCCCACCTGTGCCTGAGTTACCTGCACTTCCATTGACAGTGTACCTAACGGTACGGACCTGAACCAATTAACCACCACTGGGCCATCCACCGTAATGGCCAGTTACACAAGCGAAGTGTAGTGCAGTTTACCATACGCTGCGATGCGCTGTACCACGTATGTGTGGGGCACTGTGCAGGGTAAAAGTGTGTGTGTAACGCGGTGCACAAAGTGTTAGTGTGACGTACAGTGCAAAGTAAGGGTGCTGCGTGCTCCGTATAGTGCTGTGCTCTAAGAATATCACTTAAGTATGTCACCATGAGTAAGGATACGCCCGAGACTTTGAAAAGTCAATAAAGTATCTATCTATCTATCTATCTGTGTGTGTGTGTGTGTGTGTGTGTGTGTGTGTGTGTGTGTGTGTGTGTGTGTGTACAGTAAAAGACCAAATTTAAGAAGGTAAATATAAACAAACAATCAACAGATTAATAAAACAACATTAATTAAAAAAAATTCCTGTAAAAATAAAACAACATTAATTAAAAAAAAAGCTGAAAAATTAAAGAACATTAATAAAAAAAAACCTGAAAAAATAAAAGACCAAAAAAAAAAGAAAAAAAAACCTGCAAAAATTTTAAAAAACATTAATTAAAAAAAAAACCTGAAATAAAAAAAAATATATATATAATAAAGTATAGATTTAACACTCAACATAACGGCGTAACCCACGGAGCCTCTTTTCCCTCCTCCTCTGATGGACGAAGAGGAGGAGGAAGAGGTTGGTGTCTAGTAGGTGGAGGGGGAGGGTGGAGGGGGTTAGAGGAGCCACCCCAAGATACAAGTCGGGGTTTGTATTCATCCAGGTAAAGGAAGTCACCTGACCTTACCTTTCGGCGATTCTTTACCTGGACTCATACTACCATCATTCCCCCAGGTGGCCCCCCGCCCCCCACACCCCCCCCTTGATGCCCTGGTGAAGGTCGAAGAGAAGAGAGAGAGAGAGAGAGTTCTTACTATATCTCTCTCATTCCTTCCTTCAGTTTTCTTCTATCTGCGGAGAGGAAGGAAGAGTTATTTATATATTCATATATCTATTTATTTATTTATATATTTATTTGTATTTATTTATATATTAAGGAAGGAAGGAAGGAAGGTTAGAGAAGGATGAGGAAAGGAGAGGAAAAATATATAAATAAAGAGAGAGAGAGAGAGAGAGATAGAGAGAGAGAGAGAGAGAGAGAGAGAGAGAGAGAGCAGACGAGAGAGAGAGAGAGAGAGACAGAGAGAGAGAGAGAGAGAGAGAGAGAGAGAGAGAGACTGAGAGAGAGAGACTT
>JAPQNM010000028.1:760852-768352 GCA_029783475.1 Metacarcinus magister | reverse complement strand
CATATATAAATAAACAAATAATAACAAAATAATCTTAACCTACACCTAAATGACCTGACCTTACCTTCTCTTGTTATAGCTGATCCTGTTGTATTTGTTCCAATGTTATATCCTTTTTTTGTTTCCTCTTGCACACTCCCAGTACCTTCTCTTGTATATATGGACGTATATGTGTGTACCAAACACTTCTATGAAAATATTAAAAAAACACATTAATTTAAAAAAAAACCTGAACAATAAAAGACCAAATTATAAAAAAAACCCTGAAAAATAAGACCAAAAAAATAAATAAATAAAACAATAAACCTGAAAATGAAAACATATATTAACGTATAGATTTAACACTCAACATAATGGCGTATCCCACGGAGCCTCTTTTCCCTCCTCCTCTGATGGACGAAGAGGAAGAGGAGGAAGAGGTTGGTGTCTAGTAGGTGGAGGGGGAGGGTGGAGGGGGTTAGAGGAGCCACCCCAAGATACAAGTCGGGGTTTGTATTCATCCAGGTAAAGGAAGTCACCTGACCTTACCTTTTGGCGATATTTTACCTGGACTCATACTACCATCATTCTCCCAGGTGGCCCCCCGCCCCCCCCCCTTGATGCCCTGGTGAAGGTTGAAGAGAAGAGAGAGAGAGAGTTCTTACTATATCTCTCTCATTCCTACCTTCAGTTTTCTTCTATCTGCGGAGAGGAAGGAAAAGTTATTTATATATTCATATATCTATTTATTTATTTATATATTTATTTTTATTTATTTATATATTAAGGAAGGAAGGAAGAGAGGTTAGAGAAGGATGCATATCACCCGCGCTGCATATCACCTGCTCATCATATCACCCGCTCATCATATCACCCGCTCTGCATATCACCCGCCCTGCATATCATCCGCTCTGCATATCACCCGTCCTGCATATCACCTGCTCTGCATATCACCCGTGCTGCATATCACCCGCCCTGCATATCACCCACCCTGCATATCACCCGCGCTGCATTTGGCCCGCGCTGAATATCGCCCGCGCCGCGTGAAAGGTTGCATTGAAAACATAGTAATTATAGTCAGACCGAGCTTAGACTGCAGGTGGGGAGCGGAAAGAGACGGGAATTACCCTTTTACAGGCCTGCCACGTGTCTTTTAATCCGCATTTGTAGAAATGTTTCAGTATAAGTAAAACCATGGCAGACATGATCAGGAAATATGCATACACGTTTATTCATAGTATAATAATGTATGTAGAAACAGTAAACTTATAATGGATAAGATATATATACATATAAAGAAACGTGGCATACATATTTTACAGTGTTGCTAATAAAAAGCAGTACCTATTAATGAACTTCCCTTTCGTTTTGGGATGGATAAGCAGTTTAACAATTGTATTTAGATGATATCGTGAAGGAAAGTACGATAAAATAAGCTGAAATAAGTAAGAAAAAAAAATACATTGAAATCCTAGTTGTGGAAATACTCTCAGACACGCTCGCGGCCTTGACCTCACCATAGCAGACACAGCAAAAATTCTCGACACATGGCACCGCTGTAAATCGGGTAATCCCCACGATGGTCACACTCTAACTGCAGTCTTAGCTCGGTCTGACTATAATTATAGTAATTATAGTAATAGCGGGCTTGTGCTTAGCGTGGAGGCAGCCAGCGGGTCAGCCTCGGTGCGTGGAGGCGGGCATCACCCACGCCGTGTGTGAGGGGCCTGCAAGGAGGCTTCACCTCACCTCACCTTACACTAATTCATTGTATAATATAAACACAAATAGACTTAAGAACACATTAATATATATTCTATGTATTCAACTAACACTAATAACCTTTGTAAAAAACTCCATTTCCCGTTCCAATGCAATAATTTCACCAAGACGCAACAAGACGGCAACATTTGAACACCGGCGCGGGGCCGCGGCAGCCATTATAACTTCACTTTGCAATCCAGTCAACTTTCATTATTTCCTTATATCTCATTAAATATCAATGCCACATACTCACCACATGATGCAGTATGTTGCCCCTTCCCTCCTGCACCTGTATGTAATCTTGTAATGCTGTATTGCGACGGGAATACAGCAAAATACACTATTAAAAGGATATACATTTAGCGTAAAGTGAGCGCATCTGCCCCCTCTCATAGTTAAATGAGTATCTGACTAAAAATTATTGTCAATTACGAAATGTTTTAAGGAATTGTTTGTTATTGTTGTTATTATTTATTTTGTTTTAGTATATTTTTAGTGTATGTAATATGTGTTTTAATTGTATATTTAGTTTGTTGTTTATGTTTGATTTTCCTTAAAAGTATCAATTTTCCAAATAACTTCTTATTTTCCTTATTCATTATCATTCTTATTACTGATTCTGTATCTATATATTTTGTGTGTGTGTGTGTGTGTGTGTGTGTGTGTGTGTGTGTGTGTGTGTGTGTGTCTATATATATATGTGTGCGTACATGTGCGTTTTCACCTCCCCGGCACCTCCATCCAAATACACACACACACACACACATACAGCCACAATTTCCGTGCCAATTGTCATCATCAGCAAAACACACACACACACACACACACACACACACACACACACACACACACACACACATACACACATACAGCCACAATTTCCGTGCCAATTGTCATCATCAGCAAAACACACACACACACACACACACACACACACACACACACACACACACACATGCTGATGTTGCTAGCAGTTTTGCAAACCCTCCACACCCGCCCACACACCTGCTTATCGCGACACCCCACACACACTTGCTAAAATAAACATACATACATACTCACAAAAAAAACCATACATATATATAAAAACACATGCATACACACACAAACATACATATACACAACACACACATACATACATATTAACACACATACACACATACAGTGCGCACATTAAATTCGTGTGGCTCCTGATGCAACACGCGTCAATAAAAGTAAACATCCTTTTCACATTAGTATACTTTGTATAATTAGTGTTATGTTTGGTATAAAAAGTAAAGAGGCTTTCATTTGACTCTCAGCAACTCTCTGAGACATTTTCCAACAGAATCTGGTTTACGCCCCTTTGTCTGTGGTGAATGTTTTAAAGTTCCGTAATGCATCATTCAGCATCTGGTAAGAGTCAGTGGCTGGGGACATGAGATGAGATGATGTGATCGACACACACACTGTTATGGAGTTATTGGCTCATTAAGTTGCCTATTCATTTAATCATATGACTGCTGCACCATAAATATAATGCTCCCAGACAACTGTGATGGCCGAGGGATGAGTTAAAATATCTTGTCTCAAGTTGGTCTGTAGCAAAGTCCGTAGCGCGGTGCTATTAGAACTGACACAGTCTGTGTACTGTGTCTCCCTCAAGACAGGTTGGGGGTAACATCTATCATCTGGCAGTATTAATGCAACCGCTACTGCACCGCTCTGCTCTGTAACCGCCTCAAAGGATCCAGCCTGCAGTTTTTTTTCAAAGTGCTTGCGTGCGAATGTTGTCTCCTCAACACGGTTCATTCTCTATAGTTTTTCTCCTCTACATACAATATGGAGAATCCCAAGCACTCAACCAAAGAGCAGCTGGAAAGCATTGTGTCACTCTTCAAGTGAGGACAGTCAGTAAAGGAAATAAAAAGAAATAACCCACAATTACTGACTCATGTCTCCAGGAGAACAGTGCAGTGTATCCTGCATGACAGGCTAGGTTATCACAGCCGCTGCCTCCGCCGCAAACCTCTTCTAACTTGTCACCAAGTCAAAAATAGGATTGTTTTTTTGCCGAAAATATTGTGAATGGGATGAAAGCAAGTGGAGGCAAGTCGTGTGGAGTGATGAAGCAATGTTTTGTGTGGCTGGGAACAGAGGTGGTAATGTGTAGTGTTAGTGACCCGCTGGACCCTCGCCACACAAGGAAAACCCAAAAATACCCCGACACTGTTATGGTCTGTGGTGCTTTTGGTTACCCAGAAAATGTGTCTGTTAAGGCAACATGGCACACATTCCATTCCACACGTGATGGAAGCAGTGCAACAGGTGTGGGGCAGAATATTAACACACCATTGAAGGAACTTAGCAGATTCTGTCCCAAAACGTCTCAAAAATGCCTCAAAATGCAAGGAAGAAACTTGAAGTACTCAATATTTGTAGGTACCCATTCTATTCATGTTAAATTAATATTAAACATTGCTTACGTTTGTTGCGTCAGGAGCCGAACGAACTTTTATGGGCGGACACACACACACACACACACACACACACACACACACACACACACACACACACACACACACACACACACCCTGCCCCCCCTCCCCCCCTAAAGAGATGTTATGTATTTAAGTCTACAAAACAAATATTGAAAAATAGATAAAAATAATAATAATAATAATAAAAATATACACCCTTGCATTATCATTAAAATAAATAAAAATAAATATACAGTATTGCTCGTTTGTGTTTTATTTATTCATTTATTCCCACTTCCTTCTTTTATTCATTTTCTCTATTCTCATCTTTATTCATTAATTTTCTCTTATTCCCATTTTTATTTATTCATTTACTCCTATTCCCTTTCTTTATTTTCTCTTATTCTCTTTCTTTATTTTCCGTTATTCTCTTTCTTTCTTTCTTTTCTTTTATTCCCTTTCTTATTTTCTCTTATTCTTTCTTTATTAATTTTTCTCTTATTCCCTTTCTTTATCCATAATAATGATAAAATAATGATACGACAATTTGTTCCTTTACACTACGACGTAAAAATTATTATTTTATTTATTTTATCAACCAAAAAAAAGTAATACTAATAATAACAATTACATATATTTAAAAGTTCAATAATAAAAAAATAATATGACATTCCAAATCATTATATATATTTAGTGTTTATATATATATATATATATATATATATATATATATATATATATATATATATATATATATATTGAATAAAAGCTCAAAAATTCCTTCAACACAATATATCAGAAGTTTCAATGCACAACAACTTATTTACTGAATCAATATAACAATAAAATTTTACTTACAAACACGAATATTCACTAGAAAAAAATAAGACACCGACGTACTACGTCCTTCCCCCTCCGAGGCTGGCGCCATTCTAGATCATTCTTCTCAAAAGGCGGGAAAATTTGCCTCCAAAATTCAATGACTTTTTTTTTTAAATACAACTCATAGACAAACATTATTAATTTTATAGTAATATTATAAATTTATGGAATCAAATTATCTATTTTATTTAACTTGAAACATTTAAACATTTCCGTAACAATCACATCTTCGTTTGACTGTCTTCTCTGACAATTCATAGGATAATTTTGCTGAAGAGCTGTTGTTCAACGCACTGCACTCTTTATCTATGATTGTGTTATGCAGAACAAATACACACTATGACAGTAAACGCCATGTGCACCTACCCTAACATAACACAACATAACCTAACTTAACCGATAACTTGTAAATAAAAAAAATCAAATTTCTCAAATGGTTATAAATATTCAATTGAATAGTTGCACATGAGGTTATATTTAATTTGTGGTTTCGTTATAACCAACAGTGTCTCGCATCACTAAACTGTTCTCAACACTTTGATTTCAAGCCATTCTTCAGTTCCTTCACACAATCATCATCATCTTTATCATCATCATCATCATCATCATCATCATCATCATCATCATCATCATCATCATCATCATCATCATCATCATTATCGGTGGCCAAGAGAAATAATGAAGTGCAGTGTCAAAGCCACGCTTGACTTTGTTTACAGCCTGCATCAGTCAGTGGGATCACGCGCTGGATTTATTTATGGATCAGACGTTATCCTCCCTTCCTTAAAGATTATATATATTATTACTGTTATTACAGGCTTAAGATAGCGTCACACTACCACTTTTTCAGTTGATATTGAGAGTTCCAACGGTTTTTTTCTGTTTCCGTCAACTTTTTCCTAGCGCATCAGTCAGACGGACGAGTTTAGTGTCAGTGGGATCACGCGCTGGATTTATTTATGGATCAGGCATTTCCTTCCCTTCCTTAAAGATTATACATATTATCAGTGTCATTATAGGCTTAAGACGGCGTCACACAACCACTTTTTCCGTCAATATTAAGAGTTCCAACGGTTTTTTTCTGTTTCCGTCAACTTTTTCCGTCTGCGTCAAGTCAGTCAGGCGGAGTCAGGCGGACATGCGATCGTCTTCACAGGGTAAAGTTGACGCCAATTTTCTACTCAAACCAGAAGACACTAATATTATCTCCATATTCCCGTCTTCATCTAACACCACAACTTTTTCCATTGAAACAAGAATAAGATCAATGGTAAACAACGTGACTGGACAGCAGAAAATACTTCTTGTTCCTTCTTCTTGGGTCTTCTTCTTCTTCTTGGGAATTTGATGGGGCCGTGCAGGCTGTGGTGCCACAGCCTCTAGTGCCCCTTCTTGTTCCCTCCCACGCTGGTATCCCAGGCAACGAGGTAGCAGATACTGCTGCCAGGATGGCCTTAACTGAGGTAAACACAACAACCTTCCCTCTACCGCTCTCCACAGCCACACGCCTTATCTCCCTGGTCTGCCGCTCCACCTGGAATAACACGCTCGGCGATGCCCTCCGCAACACCTCCATGGGCCATTACCGAAGTGACTCTTCCCCCTAGCCGTGGATACGACAAAAATCCCGTGTCCTGGATGTCATCCTCACCCGCCTCCGCCTGGGGCATACGACACTCACTGCTCACCTGCTCCGTCTTAAGAACATAAGAACATAAGAAATGAGGAGACTGCAAGAGGCCAGTTAATGACCTACACGAGGCAGCTCCTTGCCCCCCACCCTTGGAATAATCCAATATTTAGCCATCCCACCTGTCATCCCTATCCATACTCTGATCCAACCGTCTTTTAAAGCTATCTATTGACTCAGCACTTACTACGTGTCTACCCAGCCTATTCCAATCGTTCACCACTCTGTTAGTGAACCAATATCTACCTATGTCTGTCCTGAATCTAAGTTTTTCTAGCTTGTACCCATTTCCACGTGTCCTATCCTGACTACTAAATTCTAAAACCTGATCAATGTTACCCTTATTAATTCCTTTTACCCATTTGAAAACCTCAATCAAATCCCCTCTTGCCCTCCTCTCTAGGGAGTGGAGATTAAGACGTTTTAACCTATCTTTGTAGGGTAAATTTCTCAGCCCCTGAATCATCTTGGTCATTCTTCTCTGGACTGCCTCCAAGGAGCCTATATCTTTCCTATAATAAGGGGACCAAAACTGAGCTGCATAATCTAAGTGGGGTCTTACTAGCGCTAAATACAACCTCAGAATGACCTCAGAACTCCTATTTGTCACACACCTACTAATAAATCCCATTATCTTGTTGGCTCTATTTCTAGCTATAATACACTGTTCCCTGGGGCGCAAGTCACTGCTTATTTGAACTTCTAAGTCCCTCACACTATATGACT
>JAPQNM010000028.1:750852-755852 GCA_029783475.1 Metacarcinus magister | reverse complement strand
TATATAACGTTGTAAGTCCCGTCTGAGGACAGTATGGCAGCAATTTGGGTAGTCTTTGGCTACTCGGTGGTGATATCAAAGAATGAAAAGTGGTCAGCGAATATCGGGGATTCGAACCTGGGACCCTAGGCTCGCTCACCCGAGCGCTAGACCACTGTACAATGTATGTAGATTCTATGTTGATGAGAATGAGGGGATAATATCAATAGTTTGTAGTATAATAGTGTCAGAGAATGTCATGTATAGTATGTCTGGTGTGCAAAAGTCATAACTAAAAAGGAAATTATGTATGTGGTATGATTCAAATATTTTCTTTATATAAAATTGTTATCTCCATTCATAATTTTTGAGTTTCATTTTTTATTCATTTATTTATTTTCTATTTTTTCCTCACCATCAGGCAAGTGATTCCTGGCCGTGTGTGATCCACTTTGATCACTTTGAAGGTGTTGCTGGGATGAAGAGGAACAAGGAAGGTGGAGGAGAGGAGTGAACCATCTTAAAGTATAGTTGGACGCCATCGTACAGAATGAAGGAGTGTTTGTGTTTGCCAAGACCAACCGTCCTCATCACCTCAATAAGGTCTGCCATTCTCCTTCCTTCTAAACATACATAGACTCATACACACAATAAGGATTAGAATGTCACTGTGTTGTTGTAGGAGGAAGGAAAATTAAGTTAGTACAGTACTACCTCCAATTTTGTGATATATTCCAATTTTGTGACCGATACCAATCTCCATCTGTGCAAGCCCAGTACACTAAAATGGTCATTTCAATTAATTTTCTTATGGATAATGATAATGTTTATGTTTTTCTGTATTTTTCTTTATTGTAGGATGTATAATTACATGTATTTGTGTATAAACAAGGCCAAAAATATGACTAAAATCACCATAAAGTTAGTGATTCCAATTTTGCGGCCTGCAATGTCGACCAATTTCACACCAAATTGGAGGAAGCATTGTACTCTATTACTCTATTACTCTGATTCTATTCCTACTGATTCCTTACTCTTGTTTCCAGGATGTGATTGGTCCCGGCCGCTTCCATGAGTACCACTTGGTGAACCTTCCATCCGAGGAGGACAGGAGGTGCATCTTGAAGGACAACCTGCCTCCCGCCACCTTCACACAGCAGGTCACACTTGAGGCACTTGTCACTCACCTCCATCACTTAACTGTTGCTGGGCTAAGTGTTGTATTGGTGTTGATGATAATTATAATTTTTTGTAAAGTTATGTAGTAAAATAAAAATTCCTTATTAACTATTACCTTCATTATGTTTATTATAAATTACAAGTATCAAAGACGCATACATAAAAGTCAAAATTCTGTTCAGAATAGATCATTTAATAAAACACACACAATGAATTATTATAATAACACTATTTTCACATTGGACTGTACCTTGGCAAGTAAAATAACACATTTGTTCCCCGGGAAAACTTCAATGTGAAATGAAAGACACTTTGATATATTTTTTCATCAATCATTACATAAATACACAGAATAACATCAGTTTGGGGAGGCAGTGGTCAGCGTTCGGGCATGGGAGCCTAGGGTCCCAGGTTCGAATCCTCGATATCCGCTGACCACTTTTCAATATTTGATATCACTGTCGAGTGGCCAAAGACTACCCAAATTGCTGCCATACTGTCCTCAGACGGGACTTACAACGTTAATATGCATCTGAGGCTGTAGCAGTAATAAGCCTCACTCGTTCTCAACATATTCAAGAGAGAACTTAATCATTCGAGGCGTCACTATAGAAATTTTAAATCTACGCCAAATAACAGGCGAGGCAAGTCCATCTGTGCCTCCATATGTCTACTGGTGCCAACGGTTAATGATGTAAAGGAAAATACACGAATTTCCTAGGGACTCCATTAAATGTATTATTATTATATTAGAGTGTAACTTTTTTTAATTCTTTTTATTTCTCTGAAGGTAAAAAGAGTGTTTTTTTGTGAATAATGATGTGGAACCTATAATTATGTTCTTTGGTTGGTATTAATTACTTAATTAAAAACCCGTTGTTAGTGGAACTTTATCTAATCTCACTTAACAGATCTTCACTTTATAAACAAAAATAATGATCTCATAAAGGTTATTCTTGTTCAATAAATGTATCTGGAATTATCATCTTAGTTGTATTTACATAATTATGATTTCGTAAAACCATATTTTTATACAATTTTGCGACTCAAAAATTACATACGACTCCAAATCATGAGAAGTTTATCCAACAACTGTATCAATAAACTACAAATACATACAAACTTATTAATACCTAAATACTGAAAAGGTTGTATTCATAAAGTCTTGGTCAGAAATGCAATGCCAAAACTTATCTTAATAAATTCAGAATATCAGACAACCAGATCCTTTTTGTTGTACAGAGATTAGAGAGTTCAATTCAAGGTATTAATATTTCCTGAAGTAGCCGAGACACCAAGACCATCAAGCAAATCTAATCAATTCCCTGTACATGAGAAGGTCTCTGTTGTCGGGGGGCTGGAGTCCCCTCGCTGCCTTCACTATGTCATAAATGTTGCGGCAGCGGGGAGTGACGGTGGGCGGATCCATCTCTACCGAGGAATCCTGACAAAAACTGGATCGTTGAATCAGAACCAGAGGAGCTGCAAAGGAAGATGTGTTATGGTGGAGAATGTAATATTTATTTGATGTTATTTACTGTATATTCTGAGTGTTGTAGTGTTGTTTAGGACACACCAACACTCAACTGGATCAAAAATAAACATTAATTTCTGGTTTGTTTTGCATCTAACCAAAAATATAATTGTTTACCTAATTAATGTTTCCTAGGCACTAATTACCTTATTGATTATTAATTATACCAAGCTAGGAAGTCATTATTTTGGTCAGTGTCTTTAATTAACTAGGTAAAGTAATCATACAATTAATTAAGAAAGGAAAAAAATATTGCAGTCTTCCAGGTAAAGAAAACTCATTATACAATATTTTAATAGGTTTTTACTTCTATTTTGACGATTTTGTGTTAAGTGTTGCATCAGAATTATGGGTAAAAACTCATATTAACAACATTGTAATATTAGTTTATGTTAGGTAAGATTTACTTTGATTAACCGAATCAAACCTAACAATTTATTGGTATTTTGTTAGGTTAGATTTGATTTGATTAACTTAACCTAATCTAACAACCTAATAATAGGTTAGGTTCAATTCAATTAGATTTGATTAATCTAACTTAACAATTCAATGATGTTTTGTTAGGTTTGGTTATATTTTACAAATTTGGTTGAATTAAATTAGGTTAGAATTGACTTAACCTAAACTAAACTAATTTAATCAAATCAAACCAAACCCCATCTAACCTAACCTTACCTAAACCTAACCTAACTATATATAATTGTGTTTTTAATATGAATAATGATTTAATTCAGTGTTTAATGCAAGGTGTGTTTCTTTTGTTCATTGTTATGCTTTTTGTATTGTATTGTATATATTTATTTTCTTGTTTTCCCAGATGTGAGAGTGTGTTGTATGTTATATAGGGAATGGTCAGTACAGGTGCATCTTATAACTATCACCCAAGTATATTTTGTATCAAAGGAGCAAATTAAATAAAGTTTTTGAAATGTTATTTTGATCTGAATTTCATTACGACAAAAAATTGCTGCTATTATTTGAATTAAGGTCTTAATATCAGTATACCATATATTTTCTTGATCTATAATTCACGTAGAATATTGTGACATTAGTTGCAAGTCATTATATAAAGAATTAAGAAAGAAAATCGTTAATACTTTTTGGAACAATTTCAGTAATCCTTCAATTGTTATTATTTTATTTAGAGTCTTAATATCAGAGTACCATATATTTTCTTGATCTATAATTCACGTAGAATATTGTGAGATTAGTTACAAGTCATTATATAAAAAATTAAGAGAGAAAAACGATAATACATTTTGGTACAATTTCAGTAATCATTGAATTGTTATTATTTTATTTAGAGTCTTAATATCAGAGTACTGTATATTTTCTTGATCTATAATTCACGTAGAATATTGTGAGATTAATTGCAAGTCATTATATAGAAGATTAAGAAAGAAAAACGTCATATTACATTTTGGAGTTTTAAAACAAACAAAAACTAAATCATCAATTTTCTTAACAAAACAGACGTGCAAAAAAGCTAATAATAATATAGATACCATAACAAATCAACAAAACTGGATAGATAATAAAACAAAGCTATAAATCACAAAATAAGAGGTTATGATGCCATTACATAATTTGAATGTGGGCATGATCCTAGAAATTTTTACGCGCAAATCAGTCTTTGAGCGACTTTTGGTGAGGGAAGGTGTGCCGCGGGGGCTGCTGCGGGGGTGGGTGGGAGGGCAGCTGGACATAACGTTCTAGAAGGGAAATAAGACGCAGATATCACTTATACAAGACTACAGGTGCGTTAATAGACTATTACTACTACAACTACTATTACTACTATTATTACTACTACTATTACTACTACTATTACTACTACTACTACTACTACTACTACTACTACTACTACTACTACTACTACTACTACTACTACTACTACTACGCTACTACTACTACTACTACTACTACTACTACTACTACTACTACTACGCTACTACTACTACTACGCTACTACTACTACTACTACTATTACTACTACTACTACTACTACTACTATACTACTTTTTTTTTACTACTTTTTTTTTTTATATATACATTAAAAGGGTAATGGCTAAGGGAAAACAAAAATAAGTAAAAAAAAATCCCGCTTGTCGCCAGACCCTGTAAAGAGGACAGTAGGAGAATAGAAGCAGGCGTGGAGATCCAGTTAACATTAGAGGCGTCTTGACACTCCTCTTTTGAAACTTTTGAAAACTATTACTACTATTACTAGTGTGGATTTTAAATGAATCTTTATTATTATATATGTTTTTCAGGTTTGTTGGTAGGTCATTATATGCTATACATCCAT
>JAPQNM010000028.1:725852-745852 GCA_029783475.1 Metacarcinus magister | reverse complement strand
TGGATGGCCCAGTGGTGGTTAATTGGTTCAGGTCCGTACCGTTAGGTACACTGTCAGGTGGGAAGCCGGTACACACCTCAGGCACAGGTGGGAAGCCGGTACACACCTCAGGCACAGGTGGGAAGCCGGTACACACCTCAGGCACAGGTGGGAAGCCAGTACACACCTCAGGCACAGGTGGGAAGCCAGTACACACCTCAGGCACAGGTGGGAAGCCGGTACACACCTCAGGCACAGTGGGAAGCCGTACACACTCGGACGTCGAGCCGGCGCACACCTTAGGCACTCAGCATTAGTCTGGAACGCACTCTGCGCCTGCAATACCCTACGTCACCTAACAGTTACAAGCTAACTGACAATTAAACTAACAAATGGCAAAGAATGTACATCAACTGAAGGAAAAACTGGTCAACTATAGATACGGAGACAGGACCACACGAGTGTGGTTACCATCTTGGTTGGGTCGCCTTCCAAGTTTCCTTCCTCATCCTGTAGCGGTCCTACTGCTGATATGTTTTTGAATTTTTTGTTTGCATAGGTGAAGAAGAACTTGGAGTTTTCCAATACAGCTGTTGTCCTTGACACAGTCCAATTATTCTTGAGTGCCTTATTGACTTCAAAGTTCAAAGCTTAGTGATCTGTAATGATGCCCAGTTTTGAGTCATCATAAGCACCACACCAAGGCCAGAGCCTCACCCTCCATGGGGTTACATTAATGGACTGGCTGTAGAATGCACCCTAAACAATGTTTGCCAGGGATATATCATTCATGCCCTTATGCTAAATAATAGTTGCAATCCTTTTTTAATTGAAAGGAGTATTTGTTAGTGAAACATTAATACATGACAAGCAGGTGGAACCAAAACCTTTGGAGTAGACAGATGGTTGTGTCACTACGGTGTGTTATGTTATCTGGTGACATGAAACAGGGTCCGGTACCAACCCTAAGTTTGCTTGTCACTGTGATGGACTACCCCGAGTTAAAACAATCACTGTTACACTTCCTAGGACAGTATACTACCACAATGTCATTGCCCTTCCTGGAGAGCCCCTCGCCACTACCAATCCTTTGAACACCACATGGATGGACAGATGGTGCCCTGGGCAAGGAGTTTCTGAACACTTCTTAACCTGAGGACTGGTGAGCAGTTGCGTACATGGACGGATGATGCCTTGGGCAAGGAGTTCTTTCACTTCCTACTCAAAGAAAGGCTTTAGGTGAAGGGGAACAGGATAAAGTTTAGCTTTAATCCTTTTAGTTGAGCACAACTTTGTCATGTTTGATGGAGTGTTTACAACCAGGAACCTCTTAGAGAACGTCTTCGTATTCACTGAAGGCACATTGCAAGTCACATTTCTGAGCAGGGATCAAGTTACTACTTACTTGAGGGAAGTTTTGTGCATTTTCAGCACCTACACGACCATCAGGTGTTAGAGGCATGTCTTCATCATACTCCACACATTAGTGGGTGTTTGAAAAGTGTACCTCTGGGGAGTCTGACAGTTCATTGGAGGTGAAAAACTCATCTAGGATGGTGGCTTGATTAACTGTGGCCCAACGGTGGTATTTTTGAAGAGATTGGCAGGATATAACTTTGGCTTTCCCTTTTCATCGATGAGATAATTGACCTTGTTCCTACGCTCAAGAACAGTGTATGGTCCGCTGCAAGACATTAACAACTTACTTGTGGAATCAGGCAGCAGAACCAACACTTCATCACCGACATTAAAGTATCTGTCTTGAGATCACAGGTCCAAGTAGGTTTTGTACTTGTGGCTAACAACCACTAATCCAGGCATTCACCACCATTGTATTGTGTTACTTATAATATGTGGTGCACTGGGATAGAGCCCGGTCACCACCACCTTGCCTTTGTACTTGTGGCTAACAACCACTAATCCAGGCATTCACCACCATTGTATTGTGTAACTTTTATTTTGTGGTGCACTGGGATAGAGCCCAGTCACCACCACCTTGCCTTTGTACTAGTGGCTAACAACCACTAATCCAGGCATTCACCACCATTGTATTGTGTAACTTTTATTTTGTGGAGCACTGGGATAGAGCCCAGTCACCACCACCTTGCCTTTGTACTTGTGGCTAACAACCACTAATCCAGGCATTCACCACCATTGTATTGTGTAACTTTTATTTTGTGGAGCACTGGGATAGAGCCCAGTCACCACCACCTTGCCTTTGTACTTGTGGCTAACAACCACTAATCCAGGCATTCACCACCATTGTATTGTGTAACTTTTATTTTGTGGAGCACTGGGATAGAGCCCAGTCACCACCACCTTGCCTTTGTACTTGTGGCTAACAACCACTAATCCAGGCATTCACCACCATTGTATTGTGTAACTTTTATTTTGTGGTGCACTGGGATAGAGCCCAGTCACCACCACCTTGCCTTTGTACTTTGTACTTGTGGCTAACAACCACTAATCCAGGCATTCACAACCATTGTATTGTGTAACTTTTATTTTGTGGAGCACTGGGATAGAGCCCAGTCACCACCACCTTGCCTTTGTACTTGTGGCTAACAACCACTAATCCAGGCATTCACCACCATTGTATTGTGTAACTTTTATTTTGTGGAGCACTGGGATAGAGCCCAGTCACTACCACCTTGCCTTTGTACTTGTGGCTAACAACCACTAATCCAGGCATTCACCACCATTGTATTGTGTAACTTTTATTTTGTGGTGCACTGGGATAGAGCCCAGTCACCACCACCTTGCCTTTGTCTTTGTACTTGTGGCTAACAACCACTAATCCAGGCATTCACCACCATTGTATTGTGTAACTTTTATTTTGTGGTGCACTGGGATAGAGCCCAGTCACCACCACCTTGCCTTTGTACTTGTGGCTAACAACCACTGATCCAGGCATTCACAACCATTGTATTGTGTAACTTTTATTTTGTGGTGCACTGGGATAGAGCCCAGTCACCACCACCTTGCCTTTGTACTTTGTACTTGTGGCTAACAACCACTAATCCAGGCATTCACCACCATTGTATTGTGTAACTTTTATTTTGTGGAGCACTGGGATAGAGCCCAGTCACTACCACCTTGCCTTTGTACTTGTGGCTAACAACCACTAATCCAGGCATTCACCACCATTGTATTGAGTAACTTTTATTTTGTGGTTTAATGGGATAGAGCCCAGTCACCACCACCTTGCCTTTGTACTTGTGGCTAACAACCACTGATCCAGGCATTCACAACCATTGTATTGTGTAACTTTTATTTTGTGGAGCACTGGGATAGAGCCCGGTCACTACCACCTTGCCTTTGTACTTTGTACTTGTGGCTAACAACCACTGATCCAGGCATTCACCACCATTGTATTGTGTAACTTTTATTTTGTGGTGCACTGGGATAGAGCCCGGTCACCACCACCTTGCCTTTGTACTTGTGGCTAACAACCACTAATCCAGGCATTCACCACCATTGTATTGTGTAACTTTTATTTTGTGGAGCACTGGGATAGAGCCCAGTCACCACCACCTTGCCTTTGTACTTTGTACTTGTGGCTAACAACCACTAATCCAGGCATTCACCACCATTGTATTGTGTAACTTTTATTTTGTGGTGCACTGGGATAGAGCCCAGTCACCACCACCTTGCCTTTGTACTTGTGGCTAACAACCACTAATCCAGGCATTCACAACCATTGTATTGTGTAACTTTTATTTTGTGGTGCACTGGGATAGAGCCCAGTCACCACCACCTTGCCTTTGTACTTTGTACTTGTGGCTAACAACCACTAATCCAGGCATTCACCACCATTGTATTGTGTAACTTTTATTTTGTGGTGCACTGGGATAGAGCCCAGTCACCACCACCTTGCCTTTGTACTTGTGGCTAACAACCACTAATCCAGGCATTCACCACCATTGTATTGTGTAACTTTTATTTTGTGGTGCACTGGGATAGAGCCCAGTCACCACCACCTTGCCTTTGTACTTTGTACTTGTGGTTAACAACCACTAATCCAGGCATTCACCACCATTTTATTGAGTAACTTTTATTTTTTGGTGCACAGGGATAGAGCCCGGTCACCACCACCTTGCCTTTGCATCTGTTTCTTGATAGTGAAATGCAGCAGGTCAGATGGAGTTGTATTTAGAAAAAAGATTATGACAAGGTGATGATTGCTATAAGGGAGAGGGAATCATGATGTTTTTTTTTTTATCTTGTGCACTGGTAAAACTGTCTTACTATTTCTCTTACTACTTGCTTTCATTTTTCGTTGGCCCTCGTGGCTAACAACCACTAATCCAGGCATTCGCCTCCTTTTTATTCTCTGACATTTCTTTTCTGGTGCGCTGGGCTAGTTCCCAGTCACCACCACCTTGTCTCTACTGTCCCTAGAGTGGGACAGGAAATATCTCCGGGGAAAGGCTGTAAGGCTTTACCCGGAGAGGCGTAAAGTACTCCTGGGAGTTGTTTATTCAGCTCCTGGGGTTCGCTGTTCTGTGGTTCAGCGGACAGGTTAGCATGGCTGGCAAAGCTTCAGAGCTTGCAACCTGGACGAGTAACCCATTGCCCCAGCCCCATTGCTGCCGACCTCAACGTGGTGGGCTGGTGAACGTGTGGTGTTGGACTCACACGGCCAACGGGCAGCAGTTAGGTTAGATTAGGTTCCAGTGTTTTCCTGGCACGGCAAAAAGATCCTTAACTTTTGAGAATGTTCATCCTATTATATACTTAGTAACTTTAAGTAATCTTGTACTTCCCATATAAACATACATTATATTGGAAGACATAGGTTACATAAAATAAAGGAAGATAGGTGATCTCAGTTAGGCCAACCAGTCAATCAGCCAGTAAGTCAGTTATCTTTTTTATCACACAAATCATGACCAATAATAATGAAATAGATAGATAGATAGACTAATAGATAGATTGATAGACAAATAGATAAAATAAATATATAAATCAATTCCAAGTCATCCTCTAATTACACGTTCCTTCCTTATCAACACACCTGAACACGGAAAGGTAAAGTGTGTGAGTGAGTTAATGAGAGAAAGGATGTAGGCACCAGACAGAAAAATAAAGTGTGTCAAAGCATAAATAACACACACAAGCAAGTCTCATACACTTACATACATACATCACTTACTGTGTGTTTGATATTACTGATCACACACAGACACACACACACACACACACACACACACACAGACACACACACACACACACACACACACACACAGACATACACACAGGAAAAAAAATCATAAAAAAACTAGATGAAATAATCCTATGTTCAATAATTTCCAGTTTATAGTTTAAGAGACATGTATGATCGTTATCATTTATCTCTTACTTATTTATACATCTTCTTTGACCAATGTATCATTTATATTATCAGTATCTTGCCTAGCAACTGATAAGATATATGAAGACGATTGCAATGACAAGAATTAGTGATGTTATTTATGGTATGTACCACTTAATAATTATAACATTATTGTTATTATTATTATTATTATTATTATTATTATTATTATTATAGCAAAGACCAAACCATTCCCTCATTAAAAGAAAAACTAATAGTACATAATTTTATTATAAACTATACAATTATGAACAATAGGTGACACATATACAATCTTATTACCCAATATTGACTAATTTTTCTGCAGTCCTTTCTTCAATTTACACTTTTTTTTCCCTCTCTCCCTTCTCAACATAACTATTTTTCTTCTCTATCCCCAATCTATAATTTGTCTTCAGTCCATCCTACATTACATCTTTCCTTTCCTCTCTCCCTTCCCAAAATATTATTCATCTTCAATTCATCCTTCAATCATACTTTTTCTTCCCTCTTCCCTTCTATATTTCTCTTCAGTTCATGTTACCATCACACTTTTCTTATCTCTCTTCCCTCCCAAGCCAAAGATAAGAGTTAGGTGTGACTGTATGTGGGGTAGTGATAGTGAAAAGTGAATTAACTACTAATAACAGCTATCCTTAATCCCTGCTGGAGAGAGAGAGAGAGAGAGAGAGAGAGAGAGAGAGAGAGAGAGAGAGAGAGAGAGAGAGAGAGAGAATTAATAATTAGTTGTCAATTATCATATTATCCTCATCACTACTCCAGCTTAACCTATTGACCGGGGGGTGGGGGGGAGGAAGGGAAGGGAGGAGGGAAGGAAGGAAGGAAGGAAGGAGTATTAGTGAGTGAATTAATGAAGGAAAGATTATCAGTGGTAGGGAAAGAATAGTGAATTAAGGAAGGAAGGAAGAAAGGAAAGAAGGAAGGGAAAAAAAGAGAAAAGTGAACCAAGAAAGGGAAAGAAACAAATAAAAAAAACATATTAACCACACAAACAAACAAATGAAATAATAATAATATAAATTCCAATAATATAACATCACCACCTTTTCCAAAACAACAGTAACCTCACTTGTTCCTGATTGCGTCTTTTGGCGTAACTCTTCAGGTATAACTTGACTTGAGCCTGTACCGCTAGCAGCCAAACGACCTCTAACCCGGTGATAATATTTCGTCGTTTTAAACTTTCCCTGTTCTACGTGTCATTTTGAGGGATGGAGGAGCAGTAACACATTATTCCTCACCATTAATAGTGGTTGGATATAAAGAAAACAGTGCCTGTTAAGTGTAATAACTTGATAGAACATAACAGAACAGGTCTTGTTGTTGTGACCGCTAGCAGCCGACAGAACCTCCAACCTGGTGATAATACTTCTTCGTTTTAAACCTTCCCTGTTCCTCTACATGTCATTTTGAGGGATGGAGGAACAGTAACACGTTATTCTTCACCATTAATAGTGGTTGGATATAAAAAAAACATTACCTATTAAGCGTAAATAGCATCAACAAGTTTCAACAGGTACCCTTAGTGCGTTGAATGCTGGATCACGTATATATTAAACCAAAATTGAGATTTTTATTATACACAGGAAAGCAATTATATATACTTAAAAAAATCGTTTGAAATGCCTATCCGTTCCCTACATAAACATCTATTATATGTGATTCATATATATTTCATGAAAAATGTTTATTTCTAAGGTGAATTATAAAGTCGATAAATAGAATAAAGTAATAATAATGAAATTAAACACATATAAACCATAGAATAGAACATAAAAAAAGTATTGAAACCGAAAGTAAAGCCTAACTAAACCATATAACAAAGAAAAACGAAAAATACAACGAAAAAATTTGAAAAAAACACCGTAATTATTTGTTTACATCCAAGAGTGTTAATTATAGCGTGTTATGTACAGTAAAAGAAGTGTTAGGACATGGTGACTTACAAGGATAGAGATGAAGGTGAGTGTGTTGTGTTATGAGTGTGTTATGGTGGGCTGATGGGTTTACAGGCTCACGAATCGGCAAAAATCGATAAAAATACCGGTATACCGAAGGGCTTCTAATGCCTGTAATACCGGTAATACCGCCCTAGACACACACACACTCAGGTGACGCCAGGCAATGTAATCTGATTGTGTTTCCGATTAATAATTATAATACTTAGGACACCAGTGGTGTTGCATATCACGTATATATATATATATATATATATATATATATATATATATATATATATATATATATATATATATATATATATATATATATGTGTGTGTGTGTGTGAACGTATAGTGTTCTGTCATCCCAAAGTGTGGGAGTGAAACCCCTTTCACAGGGCGCAGGCGAAATGCAGCGCGGGCGCCCCTTGGCTAGTTTGCGGGCCCGCCTCCGCAAGTTTTGCTAAAGGCTACAGTGTTCAATGTGTGTCTTCACACGTCGCGGGCCGCGCACTTTTCTATAGGTTCAATGCGTGTGTCAACACGTCCCAGGCAGCCCCAGGGTGGCCAGAACGTGCCAAATTTGGCGTTTGTTGCCATAAATTTCATGTATTTAAAAAAAAAATGCCATTTTTCTTGGCACGAGTCATTTATTGCCATGAAAATGCTACACTTCGTCGGTGTATAATTTTTGCTTCAACTATTTTTTATTACATTTAACTTCTCGATATTCCATTATGGGAAACTTAAATTCTAAATATATTGGATTTACCTTGTTTTTTTAGTGTGTGTGTGTGTGTGTGTGTGTGTTACAGACTGGAGAGAAGCGCGTAGGCGAGCCTTTTCCCCCGCCCTGTGAAAGGGTACGCGGAGGCGGGTTGGTTAGTTTTAAGGTTTATTGTAAACTTATACCTATACATACAAAGGAGAATGTACATAAGAATACAATGCGGGCACCAGCCCGCCAGTTAGGAGGTGCGGACCAAGGTTTATACATACACATTCATACTATATAGACCTTGGTGCGGACTGCGGAGGTGGTGTGTCGAACTTATTGGCGGGGGCGGGCGATCGGCCGAGCCGCGTGATAGAGAGGCCTGAAGAGAAAACGGTTCCCATTTCACGGTTCACGGTTCTTGTAGCCTCCTCTGTCCTCTCTCCCTCAGGCAAGAGTCATTGGGGGTGAGATGTAGTCACTGGGGTTGGAGCCTAAACCAAGTGTGTGTCCATTGTTGTCTGACGGGGTGGAAGACCTGTAGCATTTGTATTTATTTATTTTTTATTTTTTTAGTAATAGTTGTTGTTGCTGTAGTAGTGATGGTGGTTTATAGTAGTAGTAGTAGTAGTAGTGGTGGTGGTGGTGGAGGTGGAATAGTCGCTCAATGCACGGTTTTATGCTCTCTCTCTCTCTCTCTCTCTCTCTCTCTCTCTCTCTCTCTCTCTCTCTCTCTCTCTCTCTCTCTCTCTCTGTCACATTACGGAGAGAGAGAGAGAGAGAGAGAGAGAGGTTATTGCTTACATAAATAAATCTCAAATACGAATCATCATCCATGACATATACACAAAACATCACACTCTCATCATCAAGATACCAGAAAGACTAAATAAAACAAAAATAATAATGAAAAACAAAGTAGATGACAATATGAATGAGTCAACATAATAAAAATAAATAAATTGGCGCCAAAGATAGATAATAATTCCATTGACATATATTAAGGGAAACAAGTATGATAACTGACAAATATGCAGTCAGTCAGTCAGTCAGTTTGCTTTACTTGAAGGTCATTCACCCACACACTTAGGGTTAGAAGATGGCGTTGCTCTTCCCCCCCTTCCTCTCCCCCTACCGACCTGACCTCTTGCTGTACTACCTCAATTCTGTGTCATGTACAACATTGCATAACTTCTCGGGTTACAGACAAACCTATTTCCACCACATTAAAGTTACTGTCCATTGAATATACCTTAGAAATGAAAGAATATAGTGTATAGTATTTTTATTACGCAAGGAGGTAGAGATGGAAAGTGGTTATTTCTCCATTTTTTCTTTTTATGTGTATTTGTAAGGAAGTTATCGTACATCGCGCCATATATGTCTACGAAAAGGAATGGATGTAGGAATTTGATAGAAACTTTTAACCTTATTAATCCATGGTGCTTGCTGGTTATGGAAATGCAGGAAAACAATAGTGAGAGAGTAAATTGTAGTGGGAGGGAGAAATTTAGGGCACAAAGACAAGTTGACGCTTCTTTTCAATTCACTCTGTTGCAGTGTTGCTTTCACGGACAGGAAATGCTTGATGCTTTCTGTTTTTATATATCCCTTTTGTTATGTATTTAATGGTTGTTTATTACTCCTATTATTGTGCTGTTGAAAAATCACCTTTTAAGACATGTTATATAGTATAAGAAAACACTTTGATCGTTCTGTGGGTAAAGTTGAAATTTGTTTAGTGTTTAGCATCTGTGTTAAGAGAACGGCCTAGCCTCAACGCAAGTCACCTATTTCTATAAGTAATTATTTTATTTTATTATATTTCAGCCGCCACATAACACTGGTTGGATTGTATGAGTTGAACGATAATAATATATAGTGAACGAAGGCTGAAGGTTCCCGCGTGACGTCATAAATGTTGCTCCAGGATGACTGCGCGCCTTCACTCCAAAATTAATCATATTTTCTCTCTAAAAGTATTGGTTATACACCCCGTTTAGTATACATGTTTTTTGAACAAAGGTAACTGAGAGTGAGTGAAGTAGTGGAGTAGAGTGGCGCCGCGTGATGACGTCATGGCGGTAGTGCGGCGTTGCCTGCGCAACATCATTCGCCCGCCAGCAAGAGCGGGAGTAGGACGTGCGGGGAGAGAGAGAGACGCTCAAGATCTTTCCGTCCCGTTTACCTCCGCTTAGAGTTGATATTCCTATTTCATACATTGACATAGGCTAGTCAACTCATACTATTTTCCATTTACCCCCAGATTTGATCAAACGGCAATTGATATTAAGGTAAAGTATTCGCCGGAGGAGACAGGCGTGCAGGGCGGCTGGCTGGCTGGCTGGCTGGCTAGCTCTCTCCCTCCTCCCTTGTGCTCTCGTGCTGTTTTCCTCCATCTTGTTTACCGTCCGCCTGACTGCCTCACCTCAGGTTTGGCTCCACTAGTTAGCAGCTCCCTTACAGTAACCATAAACACTTATATATATATGATAGTCAAGTTAAAAAGAATAATAGTTATAAAAGTGAAAGCATTAGGCCACCCCCTTCCTCCCCCCTTCCTTCCCCTCTCCCTTATAGGGCCAATCGATAACTTCTTTTATAATCATCAATTTTTCCTCCCATTCTTTGACCTTGCACTCCAAACGAAGGGATTAATAGGGTAATAGGGGTCATTAACTATGCTAGGGTTAGGTTAGGTTAGTCGTTTTATTAATGGTTTTAGATCGGCAGGTCCAGAGCGTCTTCGTGGCCTACAAGATGACTTCAATTGTTGACTTCGTTGGGGAAGGAAGGAAGGGCGAAGCAGACAGGGTGAGGGAGAGTGAAGTGTTGAAGTGTGCTTGAAACAACACATTAGGGGACATGATATGATAAAAACCCCTACGATTTAATTAAGAACACCTGGGTTTATTTATTTATATTTATTTTTATTCCGGTCCAAGGTGTCTACCGGGCGAACTGAAGGCATTCCAATATGGCTGGCCTCTGATTCATGTTAGTTCGTCACTCTTAATTTTATCTTTTATGACGTTACTATTTAATTTCAACTACGTAGCGCATCGGTTTTGTCATTTATTTATTTTTTTCTTCCATACATTTAGCGCGGCGTGTATGTATGGGCGTGTTTTAAGGTTAAACGTAAATATGTGTTCTACTTTCCGTAACGTTGAAATAATAATGATGATTAATATATATAATTAGTGCTTTTTAATGCGTTCGCACTTATTGCATAGCCATTGCCACGCTACTTTTGGCGGGAACTTTTCACCAATCTACGTAGATTTAGTCTATATTTATTTGGTCTTGGTTTTAATTTCGCGTTATTCATTTGTCTTTGTTCCGGTCTATTTGTTCATGATAATGCGTCACCCTCAATCTCTCTCTCTCTCTCTCTCTCTCTCTCTCTCTCTCTCTCTCTCTCTCTCTCTCTCTCTCTCTCAGATAAGATGGCAGTTGCTCTTTTTCCCCTTCCAAATTCTCTCTCTCTCTCTCTCTCTCTCTCTCTCTCTCTCTCTCTCTCTCTCTCTCTCTCTCTCTCTCTCTCTCTCTCTCTCTCTCTCTCTCTCTCGTAACCCCTCCTTACTCCTTTCTTCATCTCCCCCCTACCCCCTCTTACCTTGTCCCACTACTCGCTTCCCCTTCTCTCTTCCTCTCCTTCCCCCGCCCCTCCGCCACTCCTCTCTCCTCCCTTCCATTCTCTTCCTCCCCTTCCCCCCCTGGAATCCGCTCTCACCCTTCTACCTCTCCTCCTCCCCCAACTAGTCTATTTTCTCACTGAAGCCCCACTCTCTCTCTCTCTCTCTCTCTCTCTCTCTCTCTCTCTCTCTCTCTCTCTCTCTCTCTCTCTCTCTCTCTCTCACGGTGGTCAGTCTTTGGAATTTTTCTCACACTTGCAACACACACGCTCGTTGATATAGCCGACATTCTCTCTCTCTCTCTCTCTCTCTCTCTCTCTCTCTCTCTCTCTCTCTCTCTCTCTCTCTCTCTCTCTCTCTCTCTCTCTCTCTCTGTACGTGTGTGTGTCTGCGTGTGTGTGGGAGGCTTGTTCGGTAAGAATATCTCAACATTATTTCAGTTTGATAATAGTAATATTGACAATTTTAGTAATAAATAAATAAGTACGAATAACTTTAATCCATTTTTTTTATCGATCTGATGAAAGTACTTAATGCGTAATAAGATGATAGATTAATATTGACTTATGAAAAAGACAGTGCGGTACAATAATAATAATAGTAATGATAATAGTAATAATGATAGTGGTAATAGTAATAGTAATGGGTGTTCAATTATGCCCATTACTACACACCAAGGACTCAACGACCCAGAAAGGAAGGTTAGCCAAAGGGCGGGACCAACCTAGCCTTTAGTTAAACAAGTGAAGTGCGCATGGACGGTAACCTCAAGCAAACTATTTAATTTTCACTTCTAACTCTTTTAATTGGTTGGCATTTGACCTAACTAAGTTTTTGTGTGTGTGTTGCAGAATACCGTCCATTGCTTAGTATGTCTGTTTAGTTTAATAGTTACGTGTTTGTCTATAACTTAATTACGTTTTGTTATCTATACTGTTGAGAATTTTTGAAAGGTTATATTTTTGACGGTTGCTAAGTCATGGTGTGTTTGTTGAGTTAATGATGATGATGATGATACGTATTGTTGAGCTTGAGAACAGTAATTTCCGCTTGTGTGTGTGTGTGTGTGTGTGTGAGAGAGAGAGAGCGGTAATCATCTCTTGGTGGGATAGGCACCTCACGTCTCCCACACACACTCTCTCACTCACTCTCTCTCTCTCTCTCTCTCTCTCTCTCTCTCTCTCTCTCTCTCTGATCTTACATAATTAAAAGGATTAGTCTCTCTCTCTCTCTCTCTCTCTCTCTCTCTCTCTCTCTCTCTCTCTCTCTCTCTCTCTCTCTCTCTCTCTCTCAGCTTTGATGATAAATTGATCATAGAGGAAGCTGTAATGTTTAATAATAATAGTAGTAGTAGCAGTAATAGTAATATGATTTTTAAAAGAAATGATAAAATTAGAATTTGCTCAAAAGAAAACGGAGAGGGAGAGAGAGAGGTAATTATAAACTTTACACTAACACTTATTCAACCCTTAATTTCCTCTCTTCTAAAAGTTTTTCCTAATGAACCGAGGGAGAGGCAGGAAGGAAGAGAGAACAATGGATGCTACGAACAACAAAATGAACACAAGTAATACTTATAATCCGTCTTAGTTTTGTTTTTAATTAATAAAACGGGATTTGTGAAGCTCAAAAATATAATATAGGCCGTATGAAGTGATGTAAAATAGTATAGTTAGCGTTAAAATAAAATATAAATGAAAAATGGAGTGCACGCTTGTAAAAAAATAAAAACGATGCGCTAGATTCACTATATATAAATCAATTTTATGTTTATTTTACATCGATAGTAAGTAAATAAATAAATAAATAAAAAAGCGAAAGGGAAGATCAAAGAAACGTAGATTTAATCAGTACATAGGCGTGAATAGGATTAGAATTTATACTTTCATGTTTTAAATAACCATACATAGTCCTAACGAATATTTCATAGCGGCGTATATATATATAGCTTTGCGTTGGTTCAAAAATAAATAAAAGTGCTTGAAGTGTATGCTGAGGTACGATAACCTTAATATTTGACATACGATCGGCTTAACATAGTGATTCAAGCGTATGGTGGTTGTTACGTGTGGTTAGCAGTGCGTAGGTGCGTAACCGTTATATCTTGGAAAGGTGTGCATAAATAAATAAATAAATAAATCAAAGAAGGGAGGAAGGATAGATGTGCTAAGACGTCTTTGTTTAGGTGGAGGCAAGAAGAAGAAGAGGAGGAGGAAGGGGTGTGGTAGTGAAGTGCGTTGATATACTTGTTAACAAAGATAAAGCATATTAGTAATTTTTTAAGGTTAGGTTAGGTAGACAAGTGTATTTACTTATAATGGAGGAGGAGGAACGGGTGTGGTAGTGATGAAAAGTGCGTTGATTTAATTATAAACAAAGATTAGACACCTATTAATCAGTTTTATGGTAGGAAGGTTACGTAAAGTGCTAGATAAGTGTGGTTACTTATAATAGAGGAAGGAGGATCAGGGGGGGGGTGATGATAGTGAAAAGTGCGTTGATTTACTTATAACAAAGATAAAAAAAAAAAAAAAAAGTATATTAGTGTCAGTAGTGTGGTAGGAAGGTTACGTCAAGTAGACAAGTGTGTTTACCTCTAAGTGCATGCAAGTGTGGTGCGGGTAAGGAATGTATGAATAATAATGTTTTCATACGAATTATTACATCATAAAAGTAATTAAATGGACGTGGAGGCTTAATTAGGTGTATTTGAGAGAGGCTATCCTAATAATGATACAATAAGGGAATAGAGGTAGAGTAGTTAGTGAAAATCTTAACCTAAACTACGAAATATAGATAATAGAAGTGAATGAAAACCTAATTGCGTTTATCTATAAATAGGGAAAAGAAGTGTATATATGTGTGTGTCTTTGTATGAAAGTGTGTTTGTATGAACGTGTGTGTGTGGTAATGATAGGCTATATAAGTATATGTTTACCTGTGTGTTGAAAGTGTACAGGTGTGCAGATGTGTTACAGGGAGGGAGGGGGGGATTTAAGTAGGATACATATGTGTGGGGGGGGGAGACTGCATAGTGTATGTGTGTGTGTTTGTCATGTGTTAAGTGTTAGTAAAAATAGGGCAAAGGGATAGAAAATATATAAATAGCACCCATTATGTACTTAAATAGCATACATAAGTGTTACCATGTATGTGTGTGTGTGTGTGTGTGTGTGTGAGAGAGAGAGAGAGTGTAAGAAGTAGGAAGCACTAGGATGTGTTAATTAGTTCATAAGTAGCACCTGTTTATGCGTGCAGGTGTTTTCACGACCTAAATGAGACTCGTAGAGTGAATGTAGTGAGCATAACATGTAAATCAGACGTAAACTAATAGTGAAATAATATTAAACTTACAAATATTGCTATTAAACACGAAAAAAAATCATGCGTTTACTATTTACAAACGAAGACTTATGAAAAACATCCATTAACGCTCAATTTCCTATTTCAATGCGTATATATAGGACTGCGTATAACTATAAAAGGTTGACATTGAACGATAGGTAAGGTAATGCGTATGAATGTGCGTAGAGGCGTGAATCGTGTACCTGGTGGCGAGGGGTAAGGTTTAATTAACAACACACTCAGGTGTGCTAAGGTGTAGAAGATGTGTGTGTGTGCGTGGTGGCTTAAGGGTGTGGCTCTAGTGTGTGTGTGTGTGTGTGTGTTTGTTTATGTGTGTGTGAGTGAGTGGTCACCCCTCAAGCTTCATCGATCGACGCCATTAAAGCGGAAGCTGAGAGAGAGAGAGAGAGAAAAGAAAGAGAAGGAGGATGAGGTGTCGGAAGTAATAGAGAGAGAGAGAGAGTAGGAAAAGGAGGAGGATGTGGATGTGGTGTTGGAAGTAACAGCCATAACATAATTAAAGAAGGAGGAGGAGGAGGAGGAGGAGGAGGTGGACAAGGACGAGAAGCCAACAGAAGGAGGAGGCGTAGTAGGAGGAGATGGAGAAGGCGTAATATGAATAAGAGAGGAAAGAGGAGGAGGAAGAAGAGGAAGAGGAAGAGGAGAAGGCAGTGGTGGTGGTGGTGGTGACATTTTGTTTTGTAATGTTTTAACCTTTATGTGGCAACAGTGTGTGAGTGTGTGTGTGTGTGTGTGTGTGTGTGTGTGTGTGTGAAGTGAGTGTGATATTTGCAACACGAGTGAGTAAATAATGAGAACAAACAGTAAATAATAACAACAACAACTACAATAATAATAATCTGTAGTGTCTGAATGTTCCTTGTACTTATTCATTTATTTACATTTATTTATATCTATTTAGTTATTCTTCCTCTTCTAAACGCCCCGCCCGCCCCCCCACTCACCACTCCTCCCTCCCACTCCTTTGTCTTCCCACAGTGCTCCATCCATCTATCTCCCCTCTACCCTCTACCCTCTACCTACTCCCTTCTCCCTTCTCCCCCCCCCTTACACACCTGGACAGCTCACCCCCTTTCCCACCTCCCACACCTATAACTGCACACTTGTCGACCTTGTAACGTTGTGTGTGTGTGTCTGTGTGTGTGTGTGTGTGTGTGTTGTTAGGTTGAAATAATTCGAATTGTGATGAAGATGTAAACATACTTTTTTGGGGGGGGATATTATTTGGTCATTAACTCTCTCTCTCTCTCTCTCTCTCTCTCTCTCTCTCTCTCTCTCTCTCTCTCTCTCTCTCTCTCTCTCTCTCTCTCGCTCGCTCTCTCTTAGCAACAGTTGACTGATAATTTTTACTTTTTATGTATATATATATTTTTTTTTTTATTTGTGTGTGTGTGTGTGTGTGTGTGTGTTTGATTTGTCTATTGTTCTGTCAGTGTGTGTATATGTGTCAGCCATCGTAGACATCATCATTATTATTATTATTATTATTATTATTATTATTATTATTATTATTTGATGACGAAGCGGTGGTTAAGTTCATGGCTAATACCAACTCTCTCTCTCTCTCTCTCTCTCTCTCTCTCTCTCTCTCTCTCTCTCTCTCTCTCTCTCTCTCTCTCTCTCTCTCTCTCTCTCTCTCTCTCCCTCCCCCCTGTTTGTTTTGAACGTATCTATTAACACGAGGAGAGAAGGGGGGGAGGGAGGGTAAGAGGAAGTAGAGGACAGAAGAGGAGGAGGAGGAAGGGAATGGGAGGGAGGAGTGATGGAAGGAAGAGGAAGAACAAGTCATTATCTCATTTACTATCTCTCTCTCTCTCTCTCTCTCTCTCTCTCTCTCTCTCTCTCTCTCTCTCTCTCTCTCTCTCTCTCTCTCTCTCTCTCTCTCATTAGAAATCACTAGCGACCTAGAATCAAAGAGGAATGGAATGACAGAGAAGGGGGAGGAGAAGGGAGGGAGGGAGAGAAACGTGCATTGAGGGAGGTAAGGAGGGTTTGCTAGAGAGAGAGAGAGAGAGAGAGAGAGAGAGAGAGAGAGAGAGAGAGACTAGTAGGATTGAGTTGCCATTTCGAACATTAAACACTTTCTTTCTCTTCCGTCCGCCAATCTCTCTTCTGTTCTTGTATATCAACTCGAAGCTTTGTTTACATTTAGTCCAGAAGTAATTTTGAGGTTCAATTTTAGCATTATAGAAGAAGTATTTTACCTCAGCGCTAATGTATTATATAAACATTTATCTAACAATCTTTTTAACACCCAAACTATCGATATAATGGTGTTTATATAAATGAATCAAAATAAATAACAAAAGCACAGCGAACATCAGCCATTACAGAAAACTTGTTAGCAATGGATATAAAACAAAAAATATAATAAAAAAAAGATATATATTCGTGGTTGCCAGCGATAAGTTTAAAATTGCTGATGTTTTTTTTACCCATAAAGTCAGCAGAGCAATTATAATTTTGAATAGTCGTGGTATTTTTAATTATTTATGTGCGAAAGTTTAACAGCGGCTGTACAGGTTTGGTTGACGGGGCTGTGAAGAGCTGTTGAATAGTGCTGTGAGGGCTGTTAAGTAGTGCTGTGATAGTAAAGTAGTGCTGTGAATGTTATTTAGGTGCTGTGAATGCTATTTTAGGGCTGTGGAGGGTAATTAGGTATACTGTATCGGCTGTTTAGGTGTTGTGAATGCTGTTTAGAAGTTAGGAGTGTTACGGTGCTGTGAAGGCTGTTAAGGGTTGCTGTGAAGTGCTGTTTAGGGTTGCTGTGAAGTGCTGTGTTAAGAGGTAGTCCTTTGTGCCGGTAATCTGGTTCTATCGGCCTCGTCTCGCTGGTCTCGAAGCGTCGGTTCAATACAAATGAGCATCAACATATCGGCCACATGAATCTTTTAACAAATGTTCCCGAGAGAGAGAGAGAGAGAGAGAGAGAGAGAGAGAGAGAGAGAGAGAGAGAGAGGACGTCAAGGAATGAATATTGATTTACGTCACTCATTGCAATTTAAATCAGGAAATAATTTGTATGTATGGATAGATAGATAAACGTGTGGGTGTGAAGTGGAAGGAAAAGTTTGTTTATTTATTTTTTTATAAATGATTGATTAAATTGTGTTTAGAAAGTGTGGAAAGGATATAAAATGAGAGTTAAGGATATTGAAACGGAAGGAAAGATTGATTTATAAAGAATTGGATCGTGTTTAGGAAGTATAAAGAGAGTTTAGAATATTCAAATGGAAGGGAAGATAAATTATTCAAAGGAAGGATTGGATTGTCTTCAGAAAGTATTACACTAGAAAATATAGAAAGGGTTACATCGAAGACTATGGAAATGCATCGACCAAAAAAATTTATATTGCAAGTTATTATATATTTTATTTTTGATTCAGTTACGTAAAAGTTGTGAATTGCTCTTGGTAATAAAATTGACTCAAGAAATCTCGAAATGATGATCAATTTACAGTATTTTTCTGTACCACGTAAAGGAAGGAGAAAAATAAACATGAATATTAAACAATTTTACGTATATATTTTTGTTCTACTATAGTGCAAAACGGATTTAACTTCATAATTACACGAACAATAATATATAAAGAAACTCCTATGACTAAATCAATTCATATATTTACTATCTTACTTCCCTATCTATTCTATCTTTGTGTTTGCATCTATCTATCTGTGCATTGCCTTGTTCATGACTTTCAAATTCGTGTCCATTTGCTTGCGTGTCGTGTTGTGTTGCGTTGCGTTGCGTTGTGTTGTGTTGAAGGTCATTCCGTCCATGGTGTCGTCATGCGAATACAGGAAATTATCGTACACTACTATCATTTTTATTATTTATTATTTTACTTTAGATTAACGTAAATATTATTCCCTTGTCTAATTATTTATTTTTTTATTCTTTATCTATTTTTGGTATTTTATTTTTCGTTTATTTATTTATTTATTTTTTTTTAGTTTGTTATTGTTTTTGGTTTTAGAATTTGTCGATACGTTTTTGTTTTAGGAAATGAGAAAAAAGTGAAAGCGCGTTTATCTTTTTATTATTTTTTTTTGCTTATCTTTTCCTTCCGTTGTGTGTGTGAGAGAGAGAGAGAGAGAGAGAGAGAGAGAGAGAGAGAGAGAGAGAGAGAGAGAGAGAGAGAGAGAGAGCGAGAGACGTTTATATAGTTTGTTTTATTTATGTGAGTTTGTTTTCCACCAAGTGTTGTAGCATATTATTGCCCCCCCCCCTTCTCTCTCTCTCTCTCTCTCTCTCTCTCTCTCTCTCTCTCTCTCTCTCTCTCTCTCTCTCTCTCTCTCTCACACACACACTTTCCGTACTCTTATAATTCCTTACATACCTCCTCCTCCTCTTCTTCCTCTTCCTCCTCCTCTGTGAACGTAAATAGAAAATCTGGGCCAGTTGCTGCCAGTGTGTATGTGTGTGTGTGTGTGTGTGTGTCTGGAGGTACACTTGCTTAACTTTACACACACACACACACACACACACACACACACTCACATACATACATACATACATACATATACAGAGGAATGTAGCGTGAGAGAGAGAGAGAGAGAGAGAGAGAGAGAGAGAGAGAGAGAGAGAGAGAGAGAGAGAGAGATCGTGTCATAAAGTTTCGCTGGGGTACTTGGGTAGAAGGAATGGGGTGGAAAGTTTCCTTTTGTTTTCGTTCAATTTATCTTCGGGTCAGGCTTGGGTCTTGCATATTGCATTGATGTTCGTTTTGTTTCCGTAACTTTCACTTACTCGTTTCGCTTTTATTCCCTATAGTAAAAAAAAAAGAACCATATGGTACTATGTATTATGTATGGTAATTTTTTGTTCGTCTGTGTGGATACGTATGTAGATCAAATATACGTACACACACACACACACACACACACACACACACACACGAAAAATAGTAATAGTTCAATATTTGCTTTGAACATCATTATTATTATCATTATTATTATTATTAGTAGTAGTAATAATAGTAGTAGTA